>DWTW01002561.1:0-10866 GCA_018246275.1 Papilio slateri
CATATTTAATCGATACCTATTTTGTCCATATATCTATTTTGAAGCATATATAAAAATGTGATTTTGACCCGCCGATAAATTTTTTTTCGGCCCTTTGCTTGAAAAGGTTGCTCACCCCTGATTTAAATCAATGAAATAATTCATGTGCAGGACGTTCACGGCGTGCAATCGATGTGCCTCTGGTTAAGACTTGGTACAAGGAGCACTGTCCTCCAGGGCAGCCAGTAAAGGTCAGGGTCTCTTATCAGAAATTGCTCAAATACTATGTATTGAATGCATTGAAGCACCGACCTCCAAAACCACAGAAAAAGAGGTGAGTCATCTTGATTACTTATTTCGTTTACTGATTATGTATTTTCCTTATTTGGATTTTGTATTAAATATAATTATTTTCTCCTAGATACCTTTTCCGATCTTTCAAATCAACAAAGTTCTTCCAAACAACAACCTTGGATTGGGTAGAGGCCGGCTTGCAAGTATGCCGACAGGGTTACAATATGTTAAATTTGTTGATTCATCGCAAAAACCTCAACTACCTGCATTTGGATTACAATTTCAACTTGAAACCAGTGAAAACACTTACTACAAAGGAAAGAAAGAAATCACGATTTGGAAATGGTAAATTTATAATTTTTTTTACATTATTTTTCTTAAATAATTGAGTAATTTGACACTGTGTCTAAAACTTTAGTTTGTTACAGTGAATTGCATTATTTTTTGGAGAATATAGCTTTGTAATAATGGAAGAATTATTAAAATAGCTTCAGTAGTTTCAAAGTTCAAACATCACAAATTTTTATTATACTACAATAATTAAAGCAGAAGTCTATGTCCGAATGGGAAAAGTATAACAGTTTTATTAAAACGTTATTTCTTTCCCCAGCATTCCACTTATGCCGCGAGATCCTCCGCCTCACGAAGCTGATAGTGGACTCGCACGTGCAGTACCGCCTCAACAACGTGGACTCGTTCCAGCTGGCCGACGGCCTGCAGTACATCTTCGCGCACGTCGGCCAGCTCACCGGCATGTACAGATACAAGTACAAGCTCATGCGGCAGATCAGAATGTGCAAGGATCTCAAGCATCTCATCTACTATAGATTTAATACTGTAAGTTTTATCATACAATATATAACTATTTTTATTGAAAAAGTTTTTATATTTTATCACATTTGTTTGTTGTCACTTGCTTTGGTCTTTTTGACTGATACTTCAAGCAATAGATTGGGGCCTACTAACTACCCATAATGAGCATGTATGTATAGGTGTATAAATGTAGAGAAGCAAATGTAGTCGTGATTCGTAATCTCTGTCTACCTCTTTGGGTTATATGCGAGTGCTTATTTACTTTTTTATGTGTATTAAAATATAAATGTTTCTTCCCAGGGTCCAGTGTCAAAGGGCCCCGGATGCGGTATTTGGGCGCCGGGATGGCGCGTTTGGTTGTTCTTCATGCGAGGAATAACACCTCTTCTAGAACGCTGGCTCGGCAACCTTCTGTCCCGACAATTTGAGGGCAGACACTCCAAAGGTATGGACCATATTTTTTACCAAAGTTTTTCTAAAGCATATCTTGTATATAAAAATCTCTTGGTTTTTTTCTTGTTTGTCCGGGATAAACGCCAAAACTACTACACCGATAATTATGAAATTTGGTCACTATCTGTAATTTGGTCCAACTTAAAAGATAGGATAGTTTTTATCTTGATTATTGGCCTCAATATTTGTTATTGCAAATTAAATGTTTTAATTATTTAATAGTTCCATAAGTTTCTAACAGATCGGGGTGTAAATCAGATTATTGAATACTTCAACATATTTTGTCATCTAGGCCGTTGTCGCACATCACGCGTGTTTTCCTGGCTATAGATAATTAGTGCTCCTCGAGCGAAGCCGGGGGGTCGCTAGTTTGTGTATAAGTACGATAACTTAAAAGTTACAGTTATGTCTTACATGTGAAAGTTATTTAGCTTAAACAGTTGACAATACAAGTACCAAAACAAACAAACAATCAACCCATACTATTAACTTTGTATTTCTTTGGAATAATAAAAGTAAAAATTGGTAACTATTATAACAGTAATATTCCTTTTTAGTATTATTTACAAATGAATAGAACATAAAGTACTTCACAACTTCACAAAAGAGTGGACTTCTTTCTTAATGGAGTGCAGTATACCTACAGCTCTGGCGTTGTGGATTTTTTTTTTATAGTGGAGGGTGGCAAACCAGCAAGCGGTTTACCTGATATCGAGTGAACTCTATCCATAGGCGTCTGCAACAAGCTAATAAGTTGCAGATGCGTTACCGATCTTTTAATGGACACAGAAGAGGATAAACAGAAAAAAAGGATATTATTTCCTTTTCCTATTCATACCCTCCCCATCAAATCCTCTTCCCCTTCTCATCCATTCCTTATTAGAAAGGGATAGGAAGGGGCAAAGGACTAAGGTTAGGCCTCTGGTATCTCTCTCATCAGACGAAACGCAGAATATTCTTCTACTTTTCACCAGTCTTCTGTGAAGCATTTCACCGGTTGAGCCGGCCTATGAGTGCAACAGATGTTGTTGCGGGCTCTACCACTGTTCACAACATGAAGCGGCGGTATTGACATTAGGCGAGCCGCCGCACATGTTTGTCCCCTTATCATAAAAAAGTGAATATATTTATGAAAAGTCATTCTAAAAGTAGAATCCAGTACAATATAGTTAGTTGCGAGTTGTTAGTGCTTACTATTTACATTGTCTACAATATGGTGACAGGTGTGGCGAAGACCGTTACAAAGCAGCGCGTCGAGTCTCACTTCGACCTGGAGCTGCGCGCGTCGGTGATGCACGACATTGTGGACATGATGCCCGAAGGCATCAAGCAGAACAAGGCCAGAACTATCCTGCAACATCTGTCGGAAGCATGGAGGTGCTGGAAAGCGAATATACCGTGGAAGGTTTGTTAACATTGGTACTCATTAATAACTGATAATCATTTCTAAATTTAGAGACCTCAGTTGATATTCAGGTGTTCTTATTGGTGATTTGTTTCCAACTATTGAAAAGGTTGATATGCAAGTAAAATTATCTGCAACTCACCAAGGGTTGACTTCTATGGTTGTATGGTCCTTCTAGGTTTTTATAATAAAGACTAAGAAAATCTAGTGTATAAAAAATATCCTATCATTGTAACTTGATACTAGGTGCCTGGGCTACCAACACCGATCGAGAACATGATCCTCCGTTACGTGAAGATGAAAGCCGACTGGTGGACCAACACGGCGCACTACAACCGCGAGCGCATCCGGCGCGGTGCCACCGTCGACAAGACCGTCTGCAAGAAGAACCTCGGCAGACTCACGAGACTATACCTCAAGGCGGAGCAGGAGCGGCAGCATAACTATTTGAAGGTAACCTCGATATTATACGTAAAGTGGAGTCTAGGTGTCTGTTGGTCCGGGGATCGAGACCGAGGAAACTCATATTTGATACGAGAATTATTATTTGCCAAGTATAATGACGTAATCGTACATGCAGCTATCTAAACACCTTCCTGTTACTAACACTGATAAACTGAGTCCGGGATCTCTTACGGAATGCACAAATGCAAACGGCCCTATAGCCTAGTGGGTAAGTAATATAGCCTGGGTTCATCCCTCTGGACCAAATTTTGTGATGTTTTTCAAATCACTATATTTTTTTTTTAAATAAATGTTAACAGGATGGGCCCTACATCTCGCCCGAAGAGGCCGTGGCAATTTATACAACAACAGTCCACTGGCTGGAGTCGCGGCGGTTCGCTCCCATACCCTTCCCGCCGCTCTCCTACAAGCACGATACAAAACTGTTGATCCTCGCCCTGGAGAGACTGAAGGAGGCGTACAGCGTCAAGTCGCGTCTCAACCAGAGCCAGAGGGAGGAGCTGGGACTCATCGAGCAGGCGTATGACAATCCTCATGAAGCACTCTCCAGGATCAAGCGTCATTTGCTCACGCAGAGAACGTTTAGAGAGGTATTTATTTATTTTATTCAAAACGCGAAATGAAGCAATCACTTAAGTTCGTGATCGACGTTAGAAAATAACAACAGTTTTATGACTTGTTGTATGATAAACTTTACTTTGCCTTTTATCAAAGCAATATCAAAAAATTTACAGACCTAGTGCACATGTCTCAATAGTCTTTATTAAAACATGTTTAAACTTTTGGATTCCACATTTCCAGATTTGTAAATTCGCTTTTAAACATCAGAATAAGTCAATCACTATTATTATTTATTGTAGACAAAATTTAAGTAAAGTCTAAATTTAGAAGAGGAATTCACTAAAAATATGGATTGTGATTACAGTTGTATTTATTTTTGTGCACAGAAAAAATCCTTTGACTATATCAAATTATGAACTTTGAATTTGTAGTTACTTACAAAATGTATATGTATTCACATCACTAACGAACTTATTAGGTGGGCATTGAGTTCATGGACCTGTACTCACACCTGGTGCCAGTTTACGACGTGGAGCCGCTGGAGAAGATCACGGACGCTTACCTGGACCAGTACCTGTGGTACGAGGCGGACAAGCGCCGCCTGCTGCCGCCCTGGGTGAAGCCGGCCGACACTGAACCCTCGCCGCTACTGGTGTACAAGTGGTGTCAAGGTAAATCAGTTTTTGTATATTTTTATATCTATGATCAATGTTCTAAAAACATTTGTGTTATATTTGTCTTTCATTACAGCAACTGTAATTAATACTAGCGGCCCGCCCCGGCTTCGCGCGGGTATTTGATAAAAAATGAAGCCGGGGCGGCCCGTAGTTTTAAGATAAAAAAAGTAATTATTGTGACATAACTCTATTAGTTAGACATATGATACCGCTTACTTTTTTGTAGATATTGATATCCTCTATAAAATTGTAGTGCATCACTGTGATGTATTGGCAATAATTTCCGCAGCGTACGCGATATAACCATTTTTTCTTCTATTTTTTTCCCACGTTGGGTAACGTTATCGAAGTTTTCATATGGATCCGTAATTTTTGCATATATTCTATCGCCTATGTTCATCAGGAATCGTGTAGGATTCTAATGGCGATAGAATTTTTAAAATCGGTCCAGTAGTTTCAGAGCCTATTCAATACAAACAAATAATCAAATTTTTCCTCTTTACAATATTAATTTAGAAAAATGTTCTCAAGAATTAAAGTTTAAATATCTCCTCTCATTTTTCCTCTACTTCCTTTTTTTAACATGTGAATGCCACATTATTATTAACAATTACTATACTTAAATACAATTTCGATGGAATTTATTTACGTAGGATCTTAAATAATCAGACGAGATAGTGTTCAAAACGATTTTATAAATATCATCATAATATCAGTTTATTGTGAATAAAAATATGTAAAATGATCAATCAATCAATGTTATCAATAAAAATATAACTATTTGACTTGGGGCAATGTTAAGTGGTATGATGGATTATTATTAGTTTGAACGATTGGTTATTTCTCTTACAAAATGTTTATTTTGTATCATATTATTGGTTTATTATTTATTTGTAATCAATAAGTATTTGTAAGGTTGTATGCGTTAGCTGGTGGGCGCTCGCACTGCGCCGTGCGCTGTGGCTGCGCTGGTGGGCGCTCGCACTGCGCCATGCGCTGTGGCTGCGCGAGACGCGGCGGCAGTTACCCATAGTGTGCGTTGTGGCAAAGGAGATTCATGTGGTTGTACCATCCCCTTGTTACAAACCTCACTTTGGTTAATTGCATATTCATCAATGTTCAAGAGAATTCGGCAGCTACAAGAAACATCTTGCAACGAGAAGTTTTGTGGGAATTCTACCATGAACAAATTAATGAATGTAACAGAAGAAATTCAATTTAACTGTTTTAAATCCTTGATATATAATTTATCGCATTGATTTAATTTTTACGTTCCCGATGTTTAGAGTACTTTATAGCACTCATGTTCACGGTGCGGACTGAGATTTTTAATGTTCCAATTTTAAGTTTCTAGCTGAC
Source organism: Papilio slateri (assembly GCA_018246275.1). Classification (NCBI taxonomy): domain Eukaryota; kingdom Metazoa; phylum Arthropoda; class Insecta; order Lepidoptera; family Papilionidae; genus Papilio; species Papilio slateri. The sequence continues at coordinate 6,007 of DWTW01002561.1, forward strand.
CCCATAGTATCTTGAGATATTGCAGTTGTATGCTTATTTTGAATTTAATTTTATTAATCACAGGACCCCAAGCAGGTGGGGTGGTAGTGCCCAGCCATCTTCTCTATAGAAATTAGGAAGTTTTTTTTTTAATTTCAATTGCATCACGAATCATCCTTGGTAGGAAGCAGTGTTCTTCTAACGTCGCGAACATAAAATTTAAATAAACGCAATAAAATCCTTAACATTAGATTAATTTCAATGTATAGTATTCGCTTAAATATAAGAAATAATCATTTTTATATTTACCCAAACACTTAATTCTATTATTAAGACTCGCGCGCCTAGCAATAATTCTCAACGATCGCATCGCTAGTTTTGTATTGCAAATATAATAATAGATTAATTAATATTGCATATTGTTTAGTATACTTTATCCTCATAAACATGTTGTCTTTAAAATAATTCTTATCTGAACCGATAATTTTAACTTTAATTCGTTGTACGAAGGTATAAACAACCTGCAAGAGGTGTGGGAGGTGGGCGAGGGCGAGTGCAACGTGCTGCTGGAGTCGCGCTTCGAGAAGCTGTACGAGAAGATCGACCTGACGCTGCTCAACCGGCTGTTGCGGCTCATCGTCGACCACAACATCGCCGACTACATGACCGCGAAAAACAACGTCGTCATCAACTATAAGGTTAAATTAATTTACACATTTGCTGCCACCGTGAATGTGTGAATAAATCTATTGTTTGGTACCATCACCGCGCACCATGTTCTGCTTAGTTGGAATGGTTTTAAAAAAGTGTTGAATGTTATGAAATTTGCAAAAAAGCCTTTTTTTTTCTTCCTACACTTCTCCCATTTTATGTGGTATCGCCACAGTACGACCGTAGTCCGTAGTCGATAGTAGTACTGTAATAGGTTTTGGCTATAGTTTTTTTTTTACGGCCGACCTCCTTGCGTATATATGAAATATAAGTAGATTATTGAAATAATTTAATCATATTTCTTTTAACCATGTCTAAACAAGTCTTAAACTTAGTTAGACATCGTTCACGACAATCGAATGGCGAAATTCGAACCCATGACCATATTGTGCATGTTTCACGGTCCAAACCCTTAACCATTAGGCTATTGGCGCTCCCTTGCAAAAAAGCCTTATTGAATATATTTTTTTTCAATCAGAATCTTCTCGTAAACTTTTCAGGACATGAATCATACAAATTCGTACGGCATAATCCGGGGGCTGCAGTTCGCGTCGTTCATCGTGCAGTACTACGGATTAGTACTGGACTTGTTAGTACTAGGGCTGCAACGTGCTAGTGAGATGGCTGGCCCGCCGCAGCTGCCCAACGACTTCCTGTCGTACCAGGACCGACAGACGGAAGTCACACATCCCATACGACTGTATTGCAGATACGTCGACAGGATTCATATATTCTTCAGGTAAGGGAATCGAATTAAAAGTTTCTTTTAGAATGTCACTCCTTTCAGATGGACTGATGACCTCGTGAAGGCCGTGGTCTTCCGAGGACGTCCTCATTTCTCTCGCACGCGTAATAGATGCGGAAATCGAAGGACCGCATACTGTGGGAGGCATTGGGGAAGGCCTATGTCCGGTAGTGGATTGATCCAGGCAGATGATGATGATAATTTAAAAATATTAACTAATATCGATCTCTGTTGCGTTCATTCTGTGGGCTCCCGCAGCCTTGGTGGTCTCAATGGTGTCATAACAGCGCACCGTTGACGAATAATTATGACCTAGTGATTCTTAAAATCTTAAACCAACTATTATAAAACCATTGAGAGATCATTGTAACACGATGTATAATTTTAAATTGCTGCCGCTGCTTCATCCTTGTCTACTAATATTATAAAGAGGAAAGATTTGATTGTTTGTTTGAATTAAATAGGCTCTGAAACGACTGGACCGATTTGAAAAATTCTTTCACCATTAGAATCCTCCATTGTCCGCGATGAACATAGGCGATATAATTTATGAAATGTTTGTTAATCACCCGACCGAAGCCGGGGCGAGCCGCTAGTCGTTGATAAAGTGATTGTTTTATATGTTTTACGTACAAATTTGTTGGTTTGGAAATCTAATGTGACATTGTTTATTCAGATTCTCCGCAGAAGAAGCGCGCGACCTGATCCAACGCTACCTGACGGAGCACCCCGACCCCAACAACGAGAACATCGTGGGCTACAACAACAAGAAGTGCTGGCCGCGGGACGCTCGCATGCGACTCATGAAACATGACGTCAACTTGTATGTATTACTTTTGTACTAGGTACTATTTAAACATTTTCAAACTATCAATATCCACAATTAGAAGAGTTACGGATGCGTTAACACCCTTGGTGCAGAATATGAGGGGGAGGGGGACTACCATCCATCATCTGTGCACGTCACCTGTTTTCTGATGGATCGAGCTACTTCCCCACCGAGACTGCCCTTTCGTACAATTAACGATTCAAATTTTATATTATACTAGCTATTTCCAGTATGCCTTGCACTGCCACGTAAATTAAAAAAGTGTTTAATTGCTTTTTACCATTCCATTTGTCTGCTTGATTTTTTATATTCCATTCACAAATCAAAAAATATCAGTAAAAATTACTTTTTTATGTATAGAGCTAATTTTATTTTAAAAACGTCTTTTCAAACATGTCAAAATACCATTGTGCAAAAAGTTTCATTGAAAACGAAAAACTTTTATTTATATAGATTTTTAGAAGCCAGTCTTACGGGTCCTCAGAACACCCTAGCAGAGTTTCACTCCGACCTGTTCTGTTTGTTTAGGAACACTTAGAAGACAAACATACAAACATTGTCATTTTTATTTATATAGATGGAACACATAATATAGTTTTTAAGGTTAATTAATATTGAATTCTGATTACAGGGGCCGAGCTGTTTTCTGGGACATAAAGAACCGCCTGCCGCGCTCCGTCACCACCATACAGTGGGAGAACAGTTTCGTCTCGGTTTATTCAAAAGACAACCCCAATCTCCTGTTCAACATGGCTGGCTTTGAATGCAGGATCTTGCCTAAAGTTAGTAATCCTTTTCATATATCACGATTCTTCATTACAATTGGATCTCATTTCATTATTTTACGCATTAGTAATGTGTAAAATGAATATAAATTAAATTAAATAAAGTAAAAGTTTAAAAATGAACACAAGAATTCTTCAAATAGAGGTTTATTTGCTATTGCAGGGACAATACTATGATCATTCATTCGTCGCAATGGTGTTCATATAAATGCTATATGCATATGAAAAATCATTCATCAAACATCTTCATAGATTTATTGTATTATATTTATATAATATATAGATTTACTTTTTCAGTTTCTACATATAAAATTCAATTTTACGTCCAGATTTTTTTCCAAAAAAAGATTTCTTCCAAATCTGGACATAAAATTGAATGTAGAAACTGAACAAGTAAATCGGATCTCTTGAAAACGTGACGTGAAACCCATTTAGCAGCCTTGTAGGTTAGAAGAAAACATGTCTTGAATATATATAATGTAAATATCGATCGTTGCGTAGTGTCGCAGCCAGCACGAGGAGCTGTCGCACCGCGACGGCGTCTGGAACCTGCAGAACGAGGTGACGAAGGAGCGCACCGCGCAGTGCTACCTGCGCGTCGACGACGAGTCGCTCGCGCGATTCCACAACCGCGTGCGCCAGATACTCATGGCATCAGGCTCCACCACCTTCACCAAGATCGTCAACAAGTGGAACACGGCTCTCATCGGTGAGCTTCAATGATTCTATATATCTTTCTGATATACATTCCTAATAGAGGGTCAGAACAAGTTAAGAGCTTGGCTGCCTCCCAACTTATATAATAAATAACGGCCCGAGTCGTGACTCCCGAGGGCACAGATAAGCTTAGTTACTTACATTCGTTACTTAAGTAAGTTAACTAAGAGGTTGACCACAAGACTTGTATTGCAAGTGGTTATATTTGATAACAAAAAAACAAACTTCGTATCGAATCTTAAGGTATGCGTAATAAGTAAGTTTTTCCGCATACCGTTCAGGTAACGGTAAAACATTTCCGATCTGGGAATAATGGCAAATTTATCCTAATATATGTTCTACATTGGATGTGATGAATCGCGTAGGGGTCCTGAATCCAGAGAGGCCCTGTGCTCTGGGGGCGGGCCGTGACCATGGACGCGCCGATCGCGACGTACTGTAGCGCTGTCCGTCTGAAACTACGCTTTCTGATCTAATATAAATAAACACATGTGTTAAAATTTATATATATCGATATTTACTTGCCTTAAACTAATTATTATCGACACATAGCTAGCCTAAAGCTAAAGAAAACTTTACAAGTTGTGTGTAGGACACAATCGAATAAAAAGGATGAGCTAAAGATTTAGTCATATTGATGTAATGAGACATCAATATCGTGTGTATAATTTATAGACCTTTTTCACTTTTCAATATTTGCTCCTAAGACTATAAAACCTGTACGTGTTTAAAGGTTTAATGACGTACTTCCGCGAGGCCGTCGTCAACACTCAGGAGCTGCTGGACTTGCTGGTCAAGTGCGAGAACAAGATCCAGACCCGTATCAAGATCGGTCTTAACTCCAAAATGCCCTCGCGTTTCCCGCCCGTCGTCTTCTACACGCCGAAAGAGTTGGGTGGTCTCGGGATGTTGTCTATGGGCCATGTGCTCATTCCACAGGTAAACGATTATTTAAATATCTTTGCTCATATTTATTTAAAAAAACGAATGCTATTAAAAATATTAGTTATGATTTAATTTATGTTAGTTAAATTAAATTGTGTAAGTTAAATTGTTATGATTTACAAAACGATGCCTGCAAAATCTACCTAGAC
>DWTW01002562.1:0-10863 GCA_018246275.1 Papilio slateri
ATGTAGATGAAGCGAGAGAGGTGTGCCAGGATCGCGGCAAATGGAAATCCGTGATCTCTGCCTACCCCTCTGGGTTATGGGCGTGAGCGCATATTTATTTATTTATTTCTACAGTTTGTAAAGGGAAAGCTTTGAAACTATTAAACGATTATAATAATGCTTCATCATTAGACAATTACATTAAACAGAAGTAATATTATACACTGTATTTTTTTTATTATTAACTTGGAATATTGAAATTCATCCCGACAACGACGGGCACCAACAACTAATTCTTACTAAATCCCTAAATATTTGTTTAATTATCACTAGCATATATTGTTTGTATTTTAATAATATACTAAAGAAAGTTACAAGTACTGTTAATATCGCCTATAAGAGTTCTCGTAACCTACGAGCAGGTAGGCATAGATGTATGGATGTAAAAGAAGCAAGAGAGGTGGATGCGCTAAATGGAAATCCGTAATATCTGCTTACCCATCTTGGTTATGGGCGTGATTGCTTATTGATTTATTAAATAAAAAGATTCTAAAAATAATAATCCCTATTTTACCAACCCGCTTAATTAAGTAAGTGAATTTAGTGTTTATATATCTTACCATCGCGTCGCTGCCGTGCTGCGGCGCCGATGGCGATGGACCCGTGGAGCTAGACCCCGTACCTAGCCTACCTTCGCCGGTGTCGGGGACAGGTTTCTCGTTTTTCTGGACTCCACCGGACTTCGGCATATTGTAAAGGAAAACAATGTTAATTGCAAAATGGTGAACCAAAAGGTTTTAACGTTGTCGTTAGCCAACTGTCCTAAAGTTAATAATGAATCTCTAATTAATCTCTAAATCGCAAAAATTACAAAAATTACAATTTTATTTAATTCTTGGCGTTTACTACTTGAATGAAGAGGTATAACATTGAATAAAATCTAATCGATATTAAGGAAAATAATTTACACTTCTTTTGATTTTATTTTGGTAATCAGGTGATGTTTTATCCTTCAATATATAGTTTTATAGATTCCTTATATGCATATTATATGACAAATACGAAAATGCTTTAATGGTAAAAAAAACAACAAAATATTGCATTTCACAATGAGACCGATACTAATTATTAAAATGTAACAATGAAAAATGAAAATATCTTATTATAGAATATACAGTGAGCAATTCTCGGAAACGGCTCTACGATTTGAATGAAATTTTGTATTTAAATGCGATCCTATTTTTTAATTTATCTGTGTAGATATCTTATTCCCTACACACGCGAATTACGACGAAAAACATTGACAATTTATGCGCGCCACCTTTTGATAGGAATAGCATTGTCTAAAGCTGGAGTGTTGATTGGACGGATTACTTACTGATATCTCATCTTATTGTTAGATGGCGCTATATTATGTCCTTATCCGAATATTAAATATCTATTGCGATGCATGATCTTGCATAAAAAATAAAACGTAAAGCGAAGCTCGGATCTAAGCTATTTTTTTTTATAAATATAGTATTCGTGTCTTACCGTAGAGTCCGTACCGTGTTGAGGATAGGGCGATGTGCCTGCTGAGCTTGGCGACGCGCCTTGTTCCCCGGCCTCGGTTTTCTGGCCATCTTTAGTCCCGCCACCTGATTTCGTCATATTCTGAAAACGAAAAAATGAAATTGTATTTCCGCTAACTCCAAGATTCACTTTATTTTTTTTTCTAAGCACTATTTTTATTTATTTATCTTTTTAAGGAAGAGCCAAACGTACAAGGAGGACTGTTATAAAATGACTACATGGCCTTTGTGTAAGAAAAAAAGCGGGGATAGATAAAAGGGAAAGGAGAGAGCGATGGTAACGGCAATGCAAAATCATGCATGCATGCAGCATACAGTATGAAACAGGTTTTTAATCTTCATGCCGATACTTTGTGAGGTCGTAGTACTCACCCGCTGAAATCAGTCAGCTCATGCAACAGTTTTCATTCTTAATTCTTCTTTGTACATATAAAAATAACCATAAATTATACTTTTAATATAAAATTATAATATTTTAAATTTAAAAGCGAATGTAACCATACCTGCACAGTTGACTTAAATTGCTGCATTATAGACATGTGTCGCTTCGCTTCTCCCCGAGGACGTGATTTGAAAATATCAAACAATGCCGGACGCCGGCTCACTCCACTCGTACCTGAAACAGATTGAGTTTTCTTTAATAAAAATTACAAAATACAATATATCTAATGAAATTATAAAAAGCAAAATATAATCACGTTATACCCCAACAATTGCATTGAATTACAACTTAGTATGACTGATAAATGTCTGTCTGTCCTTTTCCCACTTATATGGAGTCTGCATAGTATGACCGTAGTGTATACTGTATAGGTTTTGGCTACAGTTTTTACAGCCGGCCGCCTGCCTGACGTCAACCCTCCTTGGCCTACGTTAACTAAGTAAACAATGCAGTAATTTCCAAGTACCATGTATAGTCTGTTGATATAGTTGGTAGGCCTGTCCATCGTCCGCAGATCCTCGTCGCTTCCGCTCGCCAACTGATTGTGAGCTGCGAGTAATAGCTGCGTCCAGACGCTGGTCTGAAATAATAAAGATTTACTCTTGTTTACTATTGACATCATATACAAATAACTTGAATGGTGTGTATTGCAGGCGGCGACCAGAAACCAAACCGTCTGACCAGGAACACAAAAAATACTTGAGGACGTGTGACAATTTTTTTGTTATGAAAAAAGTTAACAATACGAGCAACCAGTTTATAGAATAAGTTGATGCTTAAGTGACCATCCAGAACAATGAATGTATGATGTATGTAAATAGAATGTATTCTGAATGAAACCAGTTTTTATAATAATTTTAGCATTACAAAGCTACATTATCCAAAATATCAAAAACTTTATTTTTTTTTTAAGTTTACATACTACAGGCAACGCCTGGCACATCATATACTCCTCATTATTCACGAGCCGATAGTACACATTACACTGCGTGAAAAACTTTACGTTGCATATAATTATCGGATGCGTATCTACCTACACGACGAGCATTATATTATATATTCATATTTCTTCTTCTTTTCACGAATGTTGACGAAGAAATATCTTGCTTCTTATACATCCAAGACAGTGTAAAATAGTACGTAAAATAGAAAACTCTGATTCACAAGCATGATTTATTGATAGATAGATATTTGTGTCATTTAGTGACGGCAGTCAACTGGTGGTGTTTGTCAGTGGTAATCAATGGAGGAGGCCTACCAGACCAGTGTTAGCTAAAAAGAGAGAAAAAGAGAGAGTCTACCTACACCCATTTGTTACAAGTGTAGGCTACGCTTTATAGTCGCAGTAAATCAATGACATTGCGGTGCGTAATTATTACTGCGTGCATACGATACGCTCGCAAGCATATCTCGGTCACTTGTATTTCTATCTATTTCGTAATATCCGCTTTTACTTCGTATTTAATCTCTGATACCCGCCTTAGTAATTATATGGACTTAGCTATCAATAATTAATTTCTTATTTGTACTACGCGTGGACACTAACAAGACTTGCGAGGAATGTGACACACCCGCCCTCGCAACTTACGACTCACATCCCCAAATGTGCCATTGTTTCTACAGAGAGCAATGAAGCTTTACTATGTCCATCAGTTTCGTTAAATTAGTTCATGAGTTAAACTTTTTTGTACATGGTACAAGCACGAAGTTGTGACGTCATTGGACTCAGGTACAATGTTAATTTGCACATTCAGCCATGCTAGACCCTTACTCTTGTAATTATAAGTAATTAAATGAATTTGTACAAACATTGTTGTGAATAAACAAAAAGTATTGGATTCAATTTGAACTCGAATTGTGGCAACGATTTACAGTTCTTCGAAATCTTTTGTATTAAATTTGTGGTTTTTATATGGTACTTGAACGTTTGCAAAAAACAAATGGGCCTTTACGCCAAATAACTCGAACATTAATACCGCTATTTTCGCGTAATATTTGCACATTGAAACGGCATGCAATACGAATTTGTTACGCTCAACCACAACAGATTCCGACGGCGTTCGTCATAACAACGATCTGTGATAAGTTTATCGACATTAACGAACATTTGCATGTTAAAGAAATTAAATAAATCATTTATTTGTACATAATTATATTATATTATTTGTTTTATGCGTGAGTATTCCTTGGTCGATAGGCATTAAAATAATTTACGTGTGTAAGATCACTCAAAACACAACAGATTCTAAACATAACATTAAAAGAGTAAGCATGTTTAAATTACCTAGTCACTTATTTGATAAGGCAAGAAACACATACAAAATATAAAAACCTTTGTGCGAACACTTCTTCTGTACTGGTTTGTCACAGGAATGTTACAAATTTAGAGCTATTTAAGATGTGATCCTACAGCCTTGGCAAGGCATATTAAGAAAAGTGTGAAAGTTCCTTATTGAATGCAATCTTAATCCATCTTAATCTGACCGAAGGATTACTAATTACCTCCCAGAATAACGGCATGCAATAAACTTCTGCGTTTCATCTGATGAGCAGTAAGTTCCTAAAGTTCCTTTCCCCTCCTCTTTCCTTTATCTTGCACTATCCTAGATCAAATCTGGCAACGAATCCATAACTGATTGTTGAGAATAGGTGACGGTAGTCTCCTATTTAACACACTTACTACAGTTAACATCAAATAAGCCTCCTGTTCGTTTGCCTAGCTTTGCCATGAAAAGGTTATTCTGTCTTATTTTAATTTGTAATACATTAAATTACAGATACTTACTGGAGTACATTACTGTATCTACATAAACAATTTATGTGTTATTCTCTGTAAGCAAAGTTAGTAATATGAATGTGATAAAAACACTTGAACGATTAATAATGCAACGTAGTGACTTTGTTGAAGGTTACTTTACCGCTTATAATGTATTTAATAATTTCATGTTTACAGCGATTGTACTCTGTTTTAATAAAACAACATGTTTGCTAAACAAAACATAGACTCTATTGACCGCGTTATCGAATTTGTTTGAAGCACCTACTATTAAATTTGTCCAAATGCATTTAAAACGACAGCTTATTAGAATGAGTCGCCGCCACCGGGTAAGTACCATGACCTCACAGAGCTTCTGTATATTATTATTTCACGATTCGCATACTGAATAACGTAGACGTAACGCACACCTTAGCAGTGAGCCCGCACTGCCGAAAACATTCGTATAAAACATGTCACCTCAGTTTCTTTAAAGAGAGAGATAAGATGTTTTATACGATGTTTTCAGCAGTGTGAACTCACGATAATAAAAACATACTAGTTGTAAATCAACAGACACACATGCACAAATTATCGTTTTTATGTTAATTTTGTTTCTTCTCTTATTATTATATTTTTTATATCAAATGAATGTGATTAAACTCCTTTTCTTTGCTTCATTTGTAATATTGTGTAATTGTAGCGTTCATTTTAATTTGTATCCTGTGGAAGTGTTGGAATTACTAATTTATTTTTAACCTGTCTTCTCTGTTCCCCCTTTCCCTTTCTGCCCTCCGTTTCGTACTTCATGGTTCTCTTTAACTGGTTCGTACAAAAGCATCGGCAATCACTTTCCTTTAGGTGACCCGCTTGCTTGCGTTATGTGTGTTCTCTCATTTACCAAGAACAAAAACTACTAAAGTTATGAATACGGGAATCGAAATATCGGGAACTCAAAAAGCCTAATCGTGGTAAGAATCCCGTTTCTTATGAACTTTATGTTAGTAAAAACCTCGAAAGTTTAAACAATTGTATATTATGTTGGTTTTATTTTACGTTTAGTCGAAAAAACTCTTACCACCGGAGTGAGTGATGGCATCAAGCGTGTTGATGTCGAGCTTGTGGTCGGTGTGGGCGCTGTCAGCGGCCATGTTGGCCGCGCGCCTGCGCCTGCGCACCACGCGGCCCAGCCGCATGTCGTACACCGTAGCTGACACAAGCAGGGCCCCCACCACGCAGCACACTCCCCTGGAAAATAAGCGTATTATTTTTATATAGTAGGAGACATACGAAGTGGAGCTTAATTGATATTAAGTGACTGTCGAAGTTACAAAGACGCTACCGGCCTTTGTGTAGGGAAGAAAGGTAGATAAGAAAAAAAAGAAGAGAGGGAGAGGACGACAAAAGGAGAGGAATGTGGCCTGGTTAATGAGAATAAGCATCATCACCTTATCATCATAATGATCCTCCTTCAGCTCCTCGCAATATACAGCGGTAATGAAGATAAAACGTGCTTGTTTGTTTACGTTGTAGTAACGGCTAAAATACTTTTATTATTTATTTGTGGGGCAGGTTACTAAAAATAAAAACTAAATATCGTAACATAACTGTAGTAGAGGCAGGTCTGTTTGAATTGGACCTACCTAAAAACCCAACCCCTCCTATCTCTGGGTGCTCGATACTAATGAACAGTAAGTAGTGAATGAGTCTGTGTGTTGCATCACTACGATCGTCATGCGATCATTACGATGCACGCAGTTTTGTTCATTTTTCTCACTAGAATATACACATTTCACAATGCCGTGCAATTTAATCGTAAATTATATTTAAGCCTCGGGCGCAGGCGGTAGTTGTTGAGGTTTGTGCGACCTAAATATTTATACATTTCGTCAGTGCACTGGTTTCCTTCCAATTATCGTTGTCTGTCCGGCGTACAGGTTTTAATTATATAAATTTTATTTAAATCAGTATTTAAATATTGCAGTCAAAATTCTATATAAAAACAAACTGCATGGACTGTCTTTGGTTATTATATTAAAACTAAAGATTGTCCTGCCACAATTATAAAAATAGTTTAAAGTACTCAGATGAAAAAACTATGTAAATTATATCAGTTCAGTTTTCACCCGAGCCTATTTTGACCAATATAATAGTTTTTCAGTTTCCAATTTGACAATAAGCATAAGAAAGTCATTGACATTGCTCACAGCGGAGTTGTGCAGTGTCTAAAAAATTGCGTCACGAAGTCCAACGAAACTAATTCGTTTATCATTAAATTAATAAATAGTTGAATTCTGAAGGTGGCCGACATTTAGCTATTGCAACTCTGATAATATATACATTTCCATAATAAAGCCAACAAGTGAAACATACCGACTGCGAATCGCCAGGTCGAGGATTCAAACCCTCCATTCGACTATTGCCGTGAACCATCTCGTAGCACATAAGCTTAATCTTAGTTGGAGTGGTTAAAAGAAAGGTCAGTCAGTTTTTTCCATAATCTACTAATATTTTTATTTCAAAAGATATATAAAGATACTCACAGCAAAACCTGGAACGTGGGGTCGGTCATATAGGAGTATCCGCCGTGCTGCGGCGAGCGTACGGCGAGTACGGCGTGGCGCAGCACCGGGGACTGCACGGCGGCCAGCAGCGCGCCCACCTGCTCCCGCGAGCACGACAACGGCAAACACAGGCCCAGGTGCAGTGTGCGACGCTGCGGCGTCAACACGTCATTGATTACATACATAATCCTTCAAATGCCTTCAAATCCGTTCCGCGGTCATTTAATGTGTGGAGTTCCGTCCAAGGTATAATTAAGAAAATCCTAATTCCGTCCAGCGGTCAGAATTTGTATTTGCTGCATGCATTCTTATTACATAGTTAAGTTAGAATAATATGGCGCAGACAAAATTGATGAAAGACGTCATGGAATGCAAAATTAATAACTAGATAGATCCGTGTGCGTATTTTTTGTGATCGTGACGACAATAATATATGATGTAAATAAATGTAAATAACATATTATGTAAATAAATAAATGTAAGAAAGTATTTCTAAAGCTTTTTTCCTATTCTACCTTACATTATCTAGCATTTTAATGGAGTAGCCATTAAAATGCTAGATTTCGCAAATTACTAAGATATGAATTGTCATTTTTGGAATTAACATATAGATTATATTGAACATAATGCGCAGGAATTAAATTGATTTTATTGTATTTATTTAATGTTAATGTAACCGAAGTTTCGAGTACTATAGGATTAATTTGTGGGTTTTATAGGTCACACTCTTCAGACGAATTAATCGTATAAGCATAAATCTTGACGCCAGTTTGCTGTGAGATCGTGTTATTTCGAACCTTAGAGTCGTACCTACTACCCGTCGAGTGGGTCTAATGCGTTGGCTGTCGCCCCTGCGGAGTTCTACCGATGTTCTGGACGCATTTTATATCAGCGTCCAAAACAAAAAAAAATTGAATGTGGTGGTTGTCACATGTACATTGTGAGCCACATGCACTTCTTCTACAAAAACTTTTAAAGCTGATGTGTGGATGTATGATTTCGACATGTCTTACAGTCTTGATGAGTTCCTGTTGGTCGGTGGTGACCAGCAGGCGCACGTTGTAGAAGGCGGTGGCGAAAGGCGGGCCGGAGCCAGACATCGAGACGTCGTCTCGCCACGCGCTCAGGATTGAACCGTCGCTCTCTGAAACAGATAAATATACTATATTATCTATTTTAACAAGAATGCTTGCTAGAAGATCAAAGTTGGTAGACGCTTAAGTATGCAGTTTTTTTCACAATTGAGCATGTTTAGCATTCCACCGAAAACTGATAATCAAATAGGCTTATAATTACAGTAAAAGCTACAGATTTTAGTCTTGTTTCAGTAAAAAGATAAATACTTCTTTTAAAAAATAATAAATATACAGTTTTTCACGCCGTTTTTAGCCTTAGAAAGGTAAATAGTGATCTCTATTCTGTATATCATGGAAATTATTAGGTCCTAAATATGATAAATATATTCCTATCGTCATACATGCGCGCTAATTTGTATGAGCTCACGAAAAAGTTCTTAAGAACGTAAATTAATTCACTCAAGCCCTTCCGATCAGATCCTTACGTATTTTCTACTGGATAACAAAAAATCGAAATTTCACTGTAACTCTTACCGCTGTTGCATAAGTTAGTAAAACCCATCAAAACATTACTTAATAAGAGACGTGACTCATTAAGTGACACTTGGAATATAAACGCGTCGAGGCGTTCATTTCTCGAGTGCGGATCTGACCGAATTCTGAGCTCTGGTTAGATAACATCTGAGTGCGCAATCCACGAGGTCGCCGCATATTAATGCTAATTAATCAATGTCTTATACAAAAAAGCAAGTCATGTCGTTTGTCTTATACTGACAGAGGTAGTGCCGCAATCTTGCAGAATACCCATCAGACCCATGTGCTATGCTTTTGTGTTTCGTCTAGTGACAAGGTTTTTTGCGGTTCGGAAGCAGCATCCTCTCTCGTTTACTCCTTTCCTGTCTTACCTTCTCTGGTTTCGTTTTCTTGCATATTCTCTTCATTTACCTATATAATTGCTGCATATTTCGTAATCTCTAATAATAATCTCGGTATGATTATGAAAGTTGATCGGTGGTCACTTAATAATAAATGTGTTACCTTCCTATCAGTTTCTATGTCTCCTTCTAAGTGTATAAATCTATAGTTTAATCGATAGAATGACTGCAACCTTAAAGGGCAATTGAGCAGTTTCTCCTTAGCCCGGCCAGCCGCCTTGAGAAGTGACGGGCTGCAAATTGGGTTGCCTCTACCACGGTAGCTCGACAGATAAGATTTATTAAAACAATCGCTGACCGCATTTCGTTATATACAAAAATATAAAAAGAGAAGGGTCAATGACCGTGTGGAAATTAAGTTCGTTACAAAAATACTAAGCTCCAGAAGATACAATACTACAAGTATCTTAGAATTATCATTTAAATGGAACATTCATGTACACATTAAGTGTATCAAATTTTGTTTGTTTGTAATGGATTTATCCATTCTCTAGAACTACCGAGCCATCGATCTAGATCGATCGTGGTAGAGACCGCAACAACATTTGGTGTACGGTTCAGCCGGCTCAAACAGTGAAATATAACAACCTCACAGAAGACAGGCGTGAAGTTTCTGCGTTCCGTCCAATAAGTGAGATGCCTCAATGCCAATTTCACTGTTCTTCCCCGTCCCACGCTTTCCTAATAAGGTATGGATTGGAAGAGGGAGAGGATTGGACGGGGAATCCACCCCGTGAATAGGAAAAAAATCCTTTTTCCTGTCTATCCCGTCCTCTGCCCATTAAAGGTGGGCAACGCATCTGCGACTTATTTTCTTCTTCCGGATGGTTATGAGTACCGTTCCTCAGGTAAGCGCTTGCTCGTTTGCCACCTTATCCCATGAAAAATATCTATTATGGTCCTGTGAACAGCGAACAATGCTATAAACTTTATTTACTTGAAAAGGTTTAAAAGTCGTGGGAGCTTCTTACTTTTCGTCATAAAGAAATAATCACAAATAAACGAGGATCAAATCCCTAGTTATGTATGTATAATAAAATACATTTGTTATGGCAGACGACGACACATTACACATTAGTTGGCTTAGACCCTTGTAGGTTGATCTTAGAAACCTTTAGATCCTATAAATATGCCACCGGCTCGAGTTTTAGGCCATAGCGTAGGAGCGTGCGCACGTTTGTTTGCTTCCGTACGCGTCTTTTTTTGAATTCTGACTCCAATTTATTCGTTCTCTCTATTTTATCTCCCTCTCTCTCACCTTCTAATTGGGTTGATAATTTTATAACTTACTGTTGTACAGCTTGACAGGGCTGGTGTCGTGCTGGTCGTTGAGCACCTGGCAGAGCTCGGCGGAGCCCGTCCAGTAGTTGTTGCCCCAGTAGAACATCGACGTGTACCGCCCGCTCGCGTCCTCCACTACGAAAAACAAATGCCAACTTTATATACGAGCATTATGATGTACAATAATATAACGTACAAAATAATATTAAAAGCGCCAATAGCCTAATGGCTAAGGGTACGGACCGCGAAACATGCACAAC
>DWTW01002563.1:0-10863 GCA_018246275.1 Papilio slateri
GTAGTAAATCGAGTAAAAATGCTTCGTGAGTAAAATTTAAAAAATGTATTATCCGCCAGCGATCATAAATCCGTTGTGTCCATGCTGAGGGAGGCATTAATCAAACCGCTTCCATTTACCTGTCTTTTTTTCCAAAGCATTATCCATAAATTATTATTCTTTCTATTTAGAACTTTGTAAAATCCATCCAGTACTAAAATATTATTTGCGTTCTAATAATTATAAATTAACAAAACAAAAGCTTTTGTTAATTATGCTAAAAAAATCAATAAACGTTAATATCCATTAAAAAATTAATTGTTTATATTACGCTTATCTGTGCTTTTCCTAACTGATATTATTAAAGCGAATGATCTTGCATTGCATGCAAAAGTTTGTTCGTTACACTTTAAATTCTGAACGACTGAACTTATCATCATGTAATTTCGCACACACATTATCTGAGGTACAAAAAAGGACATCGGGAGGGATATAAAGTATCACCTTAATTAATATATCGGTTACAATGTTTATGTTTTGGCAATTATTTGCCATGTATTGCTTATAATTCGACGTTATTATACGCAGAATCAAATTACATAAATTTGGATATTTCTTCAACTAAATCTCTTACATCGCCATCAATCCAAATAATCATTTTTAAACAGAAGACAACTCTTGAACAGAATGCTATTGCACAAAATTCGTTTACATTAAGCACATTAAATATCCTTTACGCTTACCTTAAGCTTTACCCATATCATAATTGAGGATGCCTTAATGTACCAAAACATTTGTAATATGTGAAATGTTGGGTCACATTTCAAATACTCAAAAATTAATTAAACGTAAACACAAGTAACGTTCTCATAAGCAAAGTACGCATCACAGTCAGTTACTGCTACTCTGGAATTAATATTTATTATACATATAATTAATTAAATATTTTCTCTCAATCACCATTTTGTTGTTTTGACATACGGCTGGCCTCCATTCTTTTATTGTATACATATTATCACAGATTTAAACGAAGCGATTTGAGTCCTCATTTATTGTGTGTGCAGCAAATAATTGGAAATAGTTGAAGGGTCAATGTTTTTCGTCCGATTATGTGTACTTTCAAGTGAAAAGTACCATCTTTTGATCACGTCACCACTGAACATTAGCTGGTAGCGTTGTGGTCAAGCGCTAGTTTACCAAAATCCCACCTGATTTTATAAAAAAATATTATAGGAGTCCGACCAAATCGAAGAAAAAAAAGGAAGAAACACTTTCTAACCCTATATTTTTCTACCCTTTTAATGTTAAATACTTATTTTTAGCGGTTCGTATTACTTTATATAGCTAAGTCTTATATACGTAATATGTAATGATTTATATGAGGCAATAACATTTATAAATCTCTACGTAATGAACACCAAAATAAAGAAAATAAGTTATTTTTGTTACAAATATAACGAGGACATGGGCAACAGTACTTTTATTTCTCCAATAATAAAGAAAATATTTTACGTCTTTGAAGTTGTTTTCCGTCGCTACGGCGGCGGTGCCCAGTGGTAATAAAGGGAACGGGTGGCTACCCTACTTTTTATTGTATCGAGTGGCATTTGACACGCAATCATATTTTAAGGACGTCGTAAAAGGTGGATTGACCGCGCAATTTCGTAATTCCCGTCAACTTTATTAGTCTTTGAATATTTAGTTTTTTTTTTATTTATTAAAATTCGTCTTTTTCCAGTTGCCGACCAATTTATTTGGTGTTTTAAAGCTCAAATTAATTTTATTTTATGGATGTCTATGTACATTTTGTAATAATTATAATAGAAAAAATTGTTTAGCTATATTATTGTGTATTTGATAGTTGCCGCTATATTGCAAATATAAAAAGACATAAAAAATAAACAGTTAGTATATCATCTGTTATAGAAAATACTGCTAATATTATCGTGTTAGTGAAGCCCTCTCTCAACTCTAAACTTTGACCAATACAAAATTTACTTAACTACCTTATTAGTTTGTACCACACATAAGTAATTGATTAAAAAAATTAACATGAAAATCTGTAATAATTCTTGATTTGCTTAATTCTTCAAATTTAGAAATCGAAAGATCAAATGGGCAAATTGCTCTAAATATGTTAAATTAAAGAAAACAAAAACAGATTTAAACAGCTCTTGTTAATAGTTGTCCTCTTAAGACAGATTTTTTAAAGATATGTATACTTCACCTAATAAATAAAGTTTCAACCTACCGTTTCTAATTCTCGATACTATATTTTTATAAATATAGAACAAGAGATGAATAACTTGCACCATAAACAATATAACAAAGCTGCATTCAAACAAAACCCTGATAAACTTCAAAGGTTATACCACCGTGTTATGAGCACGTGCCAAGTTTACATTGGCAATATTTTATCTTCTATGCTTGAACGTCGAGCTTGCTCACACAAAATATTATCTGGTAAGTTACCACCTTTTTATTTAGTTGCATAACCTTGATGAAATCAATATCTGGATTGAAAGAATTTTAGCCTTCGGTATCATAGAACAGTATTCCTCTTTATCCACAAATCATTTACCAGGATCGAATATATATTGGACGCGTACTTAGACAAAGTCGGTCACGACCCTTACCAAGTTGACACCTGCAGTTCGTTGTTCCATCTTATAATAGGTTCACCTACATATGTTACGTCGTCATATACCGGTATTATAAAATTGGTTAGAAATTACAACAAATAATAATAACAATGATATTGTTGTTTGATAAGTAGGAATTGTAACCAAGACTAGAGGCTAACGGTTTAGATATAAAAAATTACGTCTAGTAAGCATTCATTTTCGAAATGAGGAAAAGTTATTCTAGTCTCGTATACACTGTCCCCGACCGTGTGGCACATTCTGAACTCCCCAGTCGATATCGATTAAATGATTTCACTGGGAAAGCGGGAAGGCCGGAACAAATTATCGCTCTAGTTAACGAGAACTATCACAGTCATATGTCTATTCATGGCTCTGCGATTGCGCATACGTATATACGATGAATTGTTTTAATTGTACTATGCTATGGTTCGAAGTAGGACTTACCTTAGGGATTAGAACAGTGGTATAGTTAGTAGAAGTATCTATTGCACAAAATGGCCAGCATAATAGGTGAAAAGACAGGCATGAAATAGAAGAAGTATTCAGCGTTCCCTCTGATGAGTGAGGTGTCGGAGGCCTAATTCTAGTCCGTTTCCCCTTTCCATCTTTTTCTAATAGGGAAAGGATGGAAGGGGAAGGGGATTTGACGGGCGAAAGGATGGATAGGAAAATAGAATATCCTTTTTTCGGTCCGTTAAGAGTAGGCAACGCATCTGCATCTCATTAGCTCACTTAGTAATAGGCGAACCGCTTGCTCGTTAGCCACCTTCTTCCAATAAAAAAATTTCACAGAACAGCAATGGAAATCGGGTGCCGATTGAATGATTGTCCAAAAGCCATTTTTACTGCTGGCTTTACTAATTCTCTGGTCATATTCCTTTCATATTAATAGCTTTAGCAACTTTTTGTATTAATTCAGACGCGATACAGTCGCATAATGAATAATATACAAGTGCTATGCTGTCGCTGATCATATAACATCGCCCAAGTAATTTCAATTCTTCATCGCGCCTATCGCGATTCAATGCTACAAGTACCAACGCACGGGTGCAACGCGGCCCCTCCCGAAGTAGCGAATCGAAGTAGCGATGCATGATACAAAAAATCGTCGAGGGCGACCTCCTTTATGGTTTTTACAAATAATAATAATATTAAGTAACCGATTACCACTATTAAAGTGCTGGCTTTGCTTCATTTGCATACCCCGCCAACGCCCTCTTGCTCAACGATAAATAGGGCACCTCAATTATTATCTTTTCATTTTGTTTTCCGGACCGGTGCTTCATAAATTTTATCGTGTCGCTCCCATGGGAATAATAAATCACACTCTGTTTTGACCGTGTTTTGTTTACACTCTTGTTGAAATTCTTCGACAAGCTTATGCAAATTGTAGCTTTCTTTGAAATATACAGTGCTGGTGCAATATTGCTTATTTGTACCAGTCATTTTTAGAAGTTACTTTTAATGGTTAAAACATCTTTTTTTTTATAGAATAACCACGTTAAACGCGAGGAAAGTTGACAAAGTTTAAGCAATGGCCGGCTTCTGACAAATATTACTTACTACCAGAAGAATTTTAAAGGTGTATGCTGCCTTTATGCAGGAAGGTCAATACTTCTTCTACAATACTAATCAGACTAACATAGTGAGGCCGCATCATTCACCTGTTGAAATATGGAAGTAAATAACTTTACATCGATTTTGTTTAAAGCTTTACTCGCCCTTTCAAACAGATCCAATAGCTTTGCTACGAAGGTACTACGAGTCTCTACCTCAGTAAAAAATTGCTCGTTCGAAGAGAATCCAGGATCTAGCCTATTAAACTCTGCTAACCCTTCCCAGCTTGTGCAAATTGTTTTTCATTATATTATTATTAGAAAAATATTTATAGGCAAAAAAATTAACGGTTGTTAACCAACAAGATATGCTAAGTTAAAGTAAATTTAAACTTTCAAGCTAAAAGTTTAAATTTCTTACAAGGGGTGCTTAACTCTACGATATGTTTACTTGTTGTTCGTCTCGTCGGTCTTTATCTTTTGTAAGTAACCTCAAAGTTACTTGTGTACTCTTTGCCCATCCTTCACTTGATAAATGAGTCGACTTGGGCAATTTAATTTAAGTTTAGCATTCTAGTCGACAAGTGACATTAAGTGTACGTTTCTTACTTAATACCCATTTATATCACACATTTTACAGTGGTAGAGCCCGCAACAATAACATCTGTTGCACGAATGGGCCGGCTCGACTGGTGAAATACTACAACCTCACGAGATAGACAGACACGGTGAAGTAGAAGTCTTTCTGCGTTTCGTCTGATAGGTGAGGTGCCGGTCGCCTAAATACTGGTCCTTTTTCCCTTCCTATGCCTACGGGTAGCGGTCACTTAATATCAGGCGTACTACTTATAGCTTGTTTGCCACCTTTTTCTATAAAAAATCAAAATAAACAATTCTTAAAATCTTTGTAAACATGTATTATACAATTTTTAAAAAGTGGTTTAATTCAGTGTTAGGAATAAAATGATTATTGTTCAGAGACAACTTTTTCATCGTCCTTAGGAAAAAATTGTCCAGTCACTCTGTTAATCTTCCGAGTTGAAACGACTTTAAGTTTTCTACATTAAAACTAGATCAGTATTACAGGCAATAAATCTGATCCCTAACTTTATTCCGCTTTGGGCTCCTCTGAAATTGGTTAAGTCGTTAAAGGGCAGACTATAATAAATGAACAATTATTTTACAATTACCAGGACTACTTACTGGTACAGGAACTCCACCAGTACCATTTTTATTGTAATGATCGTCATACGTCATATAATAACGATGTAAAAGATATTTAAGTGGATAGGCAAAGTGGAGTATGTGGAAAGAATGAATAATTTTTGAGGAACAATAATAGTTACTTCAATTACCCTATAAATGACATAGATACATTTAAATTATTATATAAAATGAAGCGTTAATAATGCAATACGTTGCAAATTTTATATGTTCCATTGCAATCTGTAGTACGCGAATGGCTTTTACCGCCATTACGTGAACACGCAAATACTTTGATCACCGACATGATTTGCTTTACGTAATAGCGATAGTTATTATACAAAACAATAAAACTTTGAATATGCGAAAATATTATTTTATCGCATTTTCAATAAACAATGTATTCAAAAATAATTTTCAATATACCGTGGTAAATATATTATGTATATTAAAATTGCGATAAAACATTTATTCATCAATTCTGTTTAACTTTTTTCTGCTGTTTCCTGTAATAAGTGTCGTATAATTATATTCGTACGTAAAATACCCTTTGTCGTAAGTAATTATCTTAGATAATAAGTTGTCTTATGAATTGGTAAACGATAAAGCTATGTATATCTATACTAATATTATAAAGAGGAAAGATTTGATTGTTTGCTTGAAATGAATAGGCTCTGAAACTACTGGATCGATTTGAAAAAATCTTTCACCGTTAGAATCCTACATTATCCCTTATGAATAGGCGATATAATTTATGAATTTCTGAAATTTTTATTAATTACCCGTGGTATTACGATCGTCGATATTACATTACCTACTACTATTTCGAAAGAATGAAAATACTTTGGAATATACAATAATTTTACTCAAGATTTAAATGAAATGATGGCACTTCATATCTTTTCTGTTTTGGTTGTAGTGCCTAAAAAGTTTTTAATAAGATATTACTGAAACATCACATATTTAAAATCATATAATACACTTATTATATTTTTATTTCTTGAAATCTATAAGTCATAAGTGTCATGTAATTATGTAACTATTCATCTCGCCCAATTAAAAACGCCCGGTCCTGTCATTCGAAGGAACGGTTCGTGCATACAAAATTTTAAACCCGAACTTTGTTAATTTTTCCACCAGGTTCTTTTCAGAATTTCACATTTCATTCATGTTAACGCTCACTGACAGGTGATGTGAATTTTTCAATGCTCGTGGGCAAGAGAAATTTTTGTGTACTTTGAATTATATAACCTTCACGAAACTAAATACATTTAATTCACATATTTTTCAGTACCTATGTTCGGCTATATGTTACTGTGTCATGAATTAACATTAAGTTATAATACAATTATGGAGTTATAGAGTTTTCGAGTCTATGAACCTTCATAGATTCGAAAACTCTATAATATCTCATATAACTCATAAAATCACATGTCAGTCGAACGAGCTAATTGCTACGTAATTTAACTGGCCAGCAAGTATTACGTTGCCAATTGTATTTGCACAAATACAAAGGCGTTAATCATTTACCTGTAATATTACACAATAATTAAACCGTTAATATTGAATGTCTATTCAAATTATACAAAATGTATTAGGAAAAGGAGGGAGGAAAACATGGTTAGAAATCAGAAAAAAAGGGAAAACTGTGTATCTGCATAATATGGTTAATACTAGGAACAGCTGAAAATAATTTTCAAAATCAATACAGTTATATAATTTTAAAAGTTCTAAAAATTTCAATACAGTAATACCATTAAATATAACGTTTTGTAGTTCTATAATGTTTTGTTTTTAACCGACTTCAAAAAGGAGGAGGTTATCAATTCGTCTGTATGTTTTTTTTTGTATTATTAGTCTATTATTTTTTTTGTATTATTATCTCCCTGTTCACGTGTTTATCGACTCTGCTTTATAAGCGAAAAGCAGATTGATATTACGAGCACGCAGGTCACACGTTGGGACAATTTATTAAAAATGTAATTTCCGATACTATTCACCATGTCAATATTGTGATGTATTACTCGGTACGGTGTTTTTGGTTTCTTCATAACGTTGTCTCTAAAACTAACGATTGCCAAATAATAAAACAGTTTCATTCTTCACCTTAAAAGTAAATACACTGGAGATAGGAACAGTGTCACATATAAAATATTTTTTTATTTATTTAAAATTGTATTCGGTTAAAATCATTCAATGTAGGCTTTCATAAAACAAGGCTTTGTCACGTTTTCTGTTTTTAAAAAGTTTGGGAACCGCTGATGTATACGATTACATGTTAAAATACAAACAGAATAAGTTGATACATCAGTAGGTGGGCCTGGTTTTCATTAACCATGAAGCATAACAAGAGAAATCTTCAAACAGATAATTTAGGCGACACATTTAAGCTACGAATACTCTTAATACTATTCTACCTAATAACAGTATTTAAACAAATCGTTTAACTACTTTAAGTTAAAATCGCAAGTACTTAAGGTAAGTCAATTAAAAGTCAAAACGTCAACAAGAATAATTATAAATGTTTTACATAGTACCTTGGTAAAGGGTCTAAGCAAGCAGGTTAAGATCGCTGTAAGTGCCACTAGACACCGCTCGCTACGTGACATGTACGTTAAAGGGCGTACGAGCCTAGCTGATGTTTACAACTTACAAGTAATCTACTATGCATAATGTTAAGTGTTAACACGCATAAAGAACGTTAAATGTTAATTAAAATTGCGCTTACACCGTACACGTTATAGAAGTGAAACTCTTAAAAAATAAAACAATAGATGAGATTTAATTTAAGAGACAGGGAAAGAGAGGACTAGAGATAGAAAAAGAGAAAGTGTCGCAAAAAAAAATAAAAGAATAGAGCAATCTTGGAAGGGCACCAACCAATGGCAGTGTGAGACTATCAGTCATAAGTCATACATTATGAGTTTAACGAGTATAACACGCGTTTTTTTTGTGACTGAATTGTCACTGTTTGCCTGGAGAAGGCATCTACAGTTACACCGGAATTGAGGCGGCAAAGCGCACGAGGCGCAAAGGCTAAGCCTCTTTAAGACTAACTTAGCTCGAGGGCTCCCTCGAAAACCTCGGCTCGGGCCGTTACTTTATTATCACCTGATTGGGCGGCCCCCGAGGTCTTAGGTCGCTTTGGCAGACGCTCCATGTGACTGGACTTAAGGGACGTCCGAGAAGGGACTCGGCTTGGACTGTCACTCATTATTCGTTAGCATCCCGATTCAAGGGTGCCCGAGAGGGCCGAACCTCGGCTGGATCGGTAGCTATTATTACATGAATTTTTAAAACTAACATTACTACCACTTCGGAAAGCGCTAGCGCTGCGAGAAGAAGTGGCAGAAGAAACTCCAACACCGCTTCTATGTGGCCGTATCGGGAATACAATGGCCGTCCTCGCTAGCGAGGAAGGTTTGTGGTCTGACTGTAAAGCTGTTTTATCCTAGCCTGAGCGATAGCATTAGGGTGACCTGAGTACGAAGGCCGCCCGGTTCTTGACCCGGGTTACGTGAGCGGCGAAGTTACGTTTATGGTCAAGGATGACACCTAAGTATTTAACTTTGTCTTTCCATGGAATTGGGCTATCCATGAGTTTTATGGATGGGAGATGCGCTTTCTTGTGTCGCGAAATGAAAAGGACCGCGCTTTTGGTTGTATTGATTTCAATCCTCCAGTTCTGGAAACAAACTGAGGATGGTGGTAGCGATCTGGAGGCGTCGACATATAGCGTCGGGCTTAAGGCCTGACGTAAAGATGCAGGTGTCATCGGCGAATAGAGCTAGCACTACATCGCGTACGTGCGGCATCTCATTGGTTTAGAGTGTTAAGAGCACTGGGCGTAACACCGACCTGAGGCACCCCGGCTTGAACGGGGTGTGCTTGTGAACACACTCCCTCGACGCGGTATCGGAACGTTCGATTACTTAGGAAGTCTCGTATTATGCATACGAGACGGTCGGGCACTCCGTAATTATATAACTTGTATATAAGCTCGGTGTGCCAGACTTTATCGAACGCCTGCACGCGCATAAGCCACTATATCCTTGTATTGCTTAGATGTTCAGTGAATACGTCGCTCTTGTTTGCTCCCCCTAAATTATATCTGTGACGATGCCTTCAAATAAAAATGACCGATGTATTAGATGCAATCACCAGTTATTAAAGGTGCTCACTAAACTAGTGATCAAGGAAAGTCTCTCAAACCTTTGAAGCAACAAGTTCCCTTGAACATAATTATAATCTACATCATCAATCAATCTACATTATCAAAAATATACATACCGGTGATTCGTAATCACTACTATTGATCCTGATTGTAGTACACAAAAGCCGTTTTAAAGTTTTATTCACCTTATAAACCACTAATGGAGGCTAATTGATAACCTTAGTCGGTTAACGAGAACGCAATAAACTAGAATTTAGGTTAATTATCACATAATTTCTTTGTTAATAAAGTTGGCTGTTTTCTTGAATTCTTGACCGAAACTTAGTAGTTTTAGACTTCCGGTGATATTTTAAAGGGTTAGTATAATATTAAACAAAATCTAGGAAGTAGAAGGACTAGAACTACTCTAAAAAATCGAAATACATAATCATCCGGAATTGTACAGCCCTTACATATGCATTTATTGGATTAGATAAATACTTATCCTTATATACAAATGACGTTCCTTATTGGACAGTACCTAGGAGAGAACTATCCATTACAGATCGTTCTTGAACTCCTGTCCTCTTGTACACTTCTCTACTGCAATGGTTCAAAAGTAATGAGGTACAGTGAATACAAACTGAGATTTTAGTCAGTTCGAAAACAATCTGAAAGTACACTCAACCTCTATAACTCGACGCCTCAATCAGACACACAAGATTTATTACTCATGTTAATCAAAACGCTGTCAACTTATTCCGCATTGATCAGTACTCACCTAAATTGACAAAATATTAAAAAAACTTAGCTAATAATATCATTGAAAATCAATCAAAGGCATCAAACTAAGGGTCAACCTTAGTATACGTGACTAAGAATTCATCTAACCCTGAACCACAAGAGTGAATATTTTAACACAAATGTAACATTTTAAAATATTATATCTGTATTTTTAATATATACATTTTTACATTGCTGTTATAACTTTGTTTTTTTCATTAGTTGCGCAGATTTTAAGCAAAACTGTATTCGGTGCGAGGCGAAGCGACGCAATAAATTAATTGCTTTTCTCGTTAACAGCCGCGGCGACTGACACAAGCTTCTAAATGTAATTATTTACCGTCTGTGTTTACAATTAATTGCGAGTCAAATAAAATTTCATGTTAATACCACGAGAAGGAGAAATTATTCAATGTCTTCACTTTCAAGTTTCATCACTTTTGTTGGTGTTTATTTTATTTACAACTTATTTGTGTTGACACATATGTTTAGTAATTATTCCAAAAATTGATTCATGAGACGTTTGCATGTCGTGACTCTGAAT
>DWTW01002564.1:0-10863 GCA_018246275.1 Papilio slateri
GGTTCCATCGTATGAAAAAATGTGTCAAATTTCGCGGAGATTACTTCGAAAAGCAATAAATACATTTTTAAATAGTTGTGTCACTTCCTTGATTCCCGAAATTTTCAGTGCCGTCCTCGTATGACGAGTGATTACTTTTGTATTAGAAAAGGATACAATCTCATTCCGTTTCATAATACTATTTCCAACAGTAAACGATCTTCTTGAATATTTTTAAAGACTTAATGATTATATGCTACTTAGGTCTTTTCTACATTTCTTAGCCTTTACAGAAAGTTAGTCTAACCTGTCTTATTTTAATGAGATATTTGGAAGTAAATAGCTAATCTTCTACCTTTCTTCTTCCTATATACGAGTAAAAGAAGAAACTGACTAACTGATATATCGACGCACAGCCCAAGCTACTGGACCGAAGGACTTGAAATTTTGGACAGAGATATCTGTTACTACGAAGGCGAGCACTAAAAAAGGATTTTTCTAAATTGATCCCCTAAAGGTTCGAAGTATAAATTTTTTTATTTACACTTTCAATTGTATCGACTGCTTTACGTATCTCCTGGTTTCGTAAATGGTCCGCTATTGACTTAAGATTTTTAAAATCCACGCGAACGAAGTCGCGGGCAACAGCTAGAAACAAAACAAAACATACATTATTAATTATGTAATCACATTATCTTTACGATAAAACTAAAACTAGTATTAAAACTAATATAAGCATACTAGCATTAGTTTCATCACGTTGTTATTAAAGGCTTCGTTTAAGTTTTTTAAGACATTTTAAGAGGTTCACAATCAAAATAAACTATATACCGCTAAACGATAATGTTGTTTGGCAAGCCGTGGCGAGAGGATTCACGTCAGCGTTAACGTGAAATAGTCGTGTTACTCCTAACTTCAGGGTGAAATCAATTTGTTTCTATTTCCAGCGCAGCCAATAAAGTCCTGGTCACCTATAAGTCTCGATACCATTTAAGGTTCATATTTATTTTCGTTAGACAGCTTTAACCGTACAGAATATTTTTTAAATATTTTTAGCAGAAGCCGCTTTTATATGATTTTTATAAACGAAAAACTATTTACTCAATATTACGTAAAATCAAGTCTGTTAATAATTTTTTAATAAGTAAAATTATTTTTTATAAGTTACATTATGAATTGCTTGCTTATTCTGTTGTCGTTAGCAAATATATACACCTCTGGAACAAGGTAATATTTTTTTGCTGCAAAAAGGATTTCCTGTTTTTGTTGCCGTTTTGACTGGTTACAGATGTCAGTCTTAATAACAATGACTACAGAACGTTTGAAGTTTAATTTAAACTGACTCTTAAAACGTTTTCAGCTATCGAGTGTAGATGTTATACTTTTTTCGCATTACGTAGATTAAACAGTTGATCTGAATTCTCTGGAAATTTTATACCTACCTATAAATGTACAGTTAATGTTATATTTATACAATTTATCTTATATATTTAGATTATTTTACGCGATCCTCGCACAAGTCTCTCATTGATTAGATTAACATACTTTCGGCTTTTATGTGTGAAAACACATACTAAAATTTCCACTCACTTTTCCAGTAGTTTAATAGTAGTTTTCGACAGTAAGACTGTATAAATAAATAAATAATTTGAACATACATACTAACGATTTTTATACCTCTGAGATACGTTCATGATGTGTTTTTAAATATAATTTAAATTTACTTTAGACACTAAAATACGAGTATAATACTTATCTTCCATTCTTGGTAAAACCTTCATAAAAACAAATCATGTCTCGTCGGAAATATAATAATATACATATGAAAATTTGGTTGCATTTCGCGCGACTGAAGCCATTCAAATGTTTTCTGTCTCTTTAATAGGTGAATAGACAACGATTTGATTTCCCCACGGGTTTGAGATATAAAGAAAAGGCAATGTCGGATTTATCTGAATATTTCACACAAAGATTTACGTTTTTATTTATTGGATTTGGACAAAAAAAAATTGTATGAAATTTTAATATGATTTTTCACATATCAAAATACATTATTATAACATAGATTGAATGAAATTGATGTGAATCAACTAATTGTAGTAGCTTCATTGGTAGCTATGGTAGCTAGCAGGCCATTCAGGCCTGGTTTTATTGACCTTTACTAATTTGATATATTCCGTTGAAGCCAATGTAAGAAGTTATGGAATAAAGTTAATCCTACAAATATGTGGAAGCGGCCTACTTTTGTTGTTTATCGGAAATGCATATACAACATCCCAAAAAACTTCATGCTTAGCATTCTAACATTTTTCGACTAGAATAAGTTTTTCTTACAAGTATCAACGGCCAATAACTAATTTAAAACGGTAATATTATACGTTTGTATAATATATAAAAAAATATTTATATTCGTTACAATAAATATGTAATAAGTTCCGAAGAATGACTCTATTTTTCTCGAATTTTATTTTTTAGAAATTGCAGTAAGTAACAATGAATATTTCAACTTACAAAATGTTACTTATTGCATTCAGTTTTAAGCAATCTGTAAAGCCACTAACTATCAAATTACAAAACTCTCGGTTATGAAACAATGGTCCTAAATGCCCGCAATACAAAAGAAATGTTTTCGTTAAAAGCCTCATTGTCTCCATTCTTTCGTCCATTTTCAACAATGATTTCATGCAATTGACAATGGAGTCATTAATGAAAATAATAATTAAATTTAAAAAATATTTTGTTGAATAATGATTACAATGATGGAACGAAGATATACATTCGATGACTTATTATGTCTTCTCTCATTATATTCTCCATTTAAAGATACTAATAAAGAAAGAAAGATTCTAACATCAATGATACCAACATGAACTTAAAGATCGATGTGATTATCGAAACAGTGTGTAAACAAAGAAAATCTTACAGGAACATATTTGGTACAATCGTATGTCGCAGGTGCAAATCCGATTTCCCTTGTTACACTAACGATGCATTTCTAAGTCTTGGCTTGGTGTCAAGCACTTTTTTAAAGCCTCAATTTATTTTATTTGTCCGTTGACAAATGAAAATTGCACATTCAATCAACGACAGTGCCTAGTGCTATTATTAAATCATTACAACTGCTATCAATTCATTTATAACTAACTGTGGACAGAGCTTCGCCCTGCGTTGTCATCGACATCGACAAACCAACTTTGCTACAGTGTGTTTTTCTAATTTGCTTCATCATCGTCACTGCCATTAATGAACCATTGTTTTTTGACGATCATAATGATCATCGTTAGCCAACAGTAGTTTTGTACATAGAGCTCCACAAATGTCATCCCAGTCCGTAATGGACTTCGTTCTCACTAGACTATCGCAACTTTAACCATATATTTTGTGTATCTTGCCCTTTCCTCTATCATGGCCACGCAGCATCGTCCTGGCCACCGTTACTCTGTATTGCACTGACCTTCTTAGACATTATTGAGAAACAAATTTTATTTTAGGGTTTCCAACCATAACGTTATAGAGAACTAAAGCATGGGTTGTGCTTGCATTGCTGTGAGAGTAACGGCCACTCTAAATGTACTAGCAACATGAAATTGACCTCACCGTTTTCCGAATATCTTTAATCAAATTCGTGACTCCGCATTGAAATATTACCAGGAAAACGATCCATGAGACCACTTAAGCGTTATTCAGATGAGTACTTCTCGACATTTCTTAAAACTCTCGACTTATTCTTAAAAAGAGCTATTGAATTAGACTTAACAAATCACTTTTATAAATAATAGTGCCCTAATTGAGCATCGTTGAATTAAGGAAAGAAGTAGAAAAAAGCTGCGCATAAAGAAAATTACATTACATTACGAAATCTTACTGATTCCGTTTGTTTCTTACCGTAAACACAGATACCTATAAAATAAAATGTGTAAACTTAGTATTTAAAAGATATTCGAGCTAACGTTTATAAAAGAAATGAACTGGTGGCGAGCATTTAAAATAGGCAAGTCAAATCTGAATAATTACGTGCATTCTTTTCAAGCTTACCTTATTGTTCTATCACGAAACAAAACCTTTAATTATCACAATTGTCCAGGGGACGCTATAAGAAATAAAAAAAGGCTTGGCGGAACAATTTTAATTATACAATTAACAATTCAGTCCACTTTAAAATAAACTTCGCACGGACTCTTTTTTTTTACTTTCGTCGCTGAGAATTTATAAGAAATATTAGCACACTGTAGTTCTTTTTATCTCCTAAATTTATATCCTAAACACCGTCTGTCCTTAGGTAATAAATTCATTCTTAGTTTTCATCATTTTTGCGAACTTTTTTTTTCTTTCTGCCCTTTTCCCACTTTAGGTGGTGTCGGCACAGAACGACCTAAGTCTAGTAATAAGTTTTGGCTATAGTTTTTTTACGGCCACCCCCCGATCTGACATCAACCCTCCTCGGGCTATATATGAAATATTCGTAGATTATCAAAATAATTTGCTAATATTTCTTTTAACCATTCCAACCAAACTTAAACTTGGTTGGACATGGTTCACGGCGATGGCGGATTTGAACCCACGACCATGTTTCTCAGTCCGTACCCTTAACCATTGAGCCAATTTAATTTTTAACAGTGCTATGCGTGCATAATAACGTGAATATTGCGTGGAATACGACGTAGCCCACACACGTAAACGACGAGGTTATACTATGTTATTTAATCTTGTTAGATTATTTTAATTACATTACATTATTACACGAAATAATGATTTTGTACACTGTACAAATACGAAGTTGCGACGTCAGCGAAATCAATACGTAATATACTATTCAGCATATGCCGAATAGTATATTACGACTAAATTCTTTTTTCTGACAGTATTTTATTGAATGAGGTATGAATAAAGTAAACTAAACAACTACCATTAAAAACAAAAATGAATTATATTTATGCTATCCAAAATGGTCCCATAGACAAAAGGTAAACCCACAATAAAATGGACTGATCATTCAAGGGTTTATGTTAATAAAGTACGAAGGGAAGTTACATTGAATATCACAAGGGATTAATATGTCTCCGAACTGACATAGGGTTATAAAACAAATAGGTATATACGTAAGTTGGATTCATCAATGTCAAACAGTCGACATTTTGAAGATCTAATTTGTTCTTTTTTAATTAAGTTTTTATTTAAGTTTACCAAATAATCCATTAAAATAAATTATTAGCCTTCCTTTGCCTGATTTTAACGTATTAAATCACTTCTTAATTTCTGACTGATTTATAATACAAAATATTTTTTCTTGCATCAGGCAAAGGTCTAAAACATGATGACCTTTTCCTAGATATACAACATCTCTGTCTACCGCAGTCTCTTCAATGTTTTTGAGATTATACTAAGCCATATTGGAATACTATTGTCAAAATTAGAGTTTAATCGTCTGGAAGAAACCACGACTTATCCCATTTAAGTTACAAGTGAAAACAAACATGCTCGCGAATTGCAAACTTTCTCTTGTTAAATCACTGGCTATGAAAGCTAAATTAATTTCCACGACGGAATCTTAGCACTTGGCGTAAGTGATAGACTCTCGAGGTAATAATATAAAACACAAACAAATCAAAAGGTATCTTAGTTGTTTTGTAGTAGTGTGACTAAAGATAACGGGCGGTTAACAGTTTCGTAATTAACTGAACAAAACTTTTCAATGATACTTCCATGTTAATTCATATCGAACTTTATTATTTACATAATCTGGGGATTGACTATCTAACCCCTATTGAAATATTAAGCTTAATGTTAGGTATAGAAATGGATTGTTCCAAGGCTCTGAAATTTTAGAGCTACATTAGATGTGTTATGTAGATATCGTATCACTTTGACCAAGAAAGGCATTTTTCATTTAGACTTCTATATTTTTTTCTCGAAAATACATACATAATATTATAAAAAAGATACCAGTAATAACAAAATAAGGATAAACTAATTACTTGTCAATAATATTAACTAATATTCGCTTTGTTTTGTGACTTGTACTAAAATGGTAACATTTCTTTATTTGCCTCTTAATATTTGAGCTTAATTAAGCTCTCAGATAATTCGGTTTTAAGAGACAATCCTTTTGGAATTTAATACG
The DNA here is from genome assembly GCA_018246275.1 of Papilio slateri. Lineage (NCBI taxonomy): Eukaryota > Metazoa > Arthropoda > Insecta > Lepidoptera > Papilionidae > Papilio > Papilio slateri. The sequence continues at coordinate 6,101 of DWTW01002564.1, forward strand.
AAGATTAAGAGATTAACCAGGTGTTTGGAAATATTTAAGGATTCCTTCAACATTAATTTGCCCTGTTTCACACCAAATATTGGGATAAAATTAAATTATCTTAATACTAACGCTCCCTTTCTTTCTCTTACTTTTTTTCTGTTATTACACCGAGGATGTAGTTTGGGAGTAGATAAAATGTATAAAAGACTTTTAGGTGTATTTTCCGAAAAAGCTCGAATTGTCAAAAATAACTAAAATTTTAGAGGGCTATCTTTTGTTGTCAGCGAAGCGTGGCGAGGTAATACTTATAAAAGACGCTTGTTTCTGTCACCTTGTTATTTGATTAATGAATCATTAATAACAATGGGACCGTTCTAATTATTTGAATGGCATTTTATTTATTGTGCTTGTATAAGCATTGTAAATTAATAGACTCTAATCGGATATGTCATGATCACGAATTTAAACGAAGTATTTAACATCCAGGATTTTAAATACTAATAGCACAGCTAGTTTGCTAATTTGGTAGACACATATTTTATTATTTGTTCCTCCGGTCCTTTTGTGACACAAAAATAATATTGATGTTCAGTACGATAATATAGAAATATGTGACTGATTCATGTTAGTTGAAAGTTTGAAAAAACAAAAAATTATATTTTAAAATTAAAACGAACGAATTCTGATTTCTCCAATATGTAGTCTTATATTTTGTCATCCCTATCAAAGCCTTCTAACTTAAACAAAACTGTGGCTTCTCTAATGGAAGCTTTGATGTCTTTTAGTCAAATACATTACAAAAGACTGTTTTTGAAACATTTTATGAAAATGCTTTTACGAAACAATTACATTTATGTATAGTTGGTATTTTCGATTTTAGTACCGATGTCTTCATTGTAATGATTCCTTTATTGTATTCAAGTTATCGACTAGAAAATAAATTACCGTAATATAACCTACGCTATTTTTCCTCCCTTAATTTCTAATGAACGTCTTTAATTCTTTTGATGTAACTTTTCTAGATGTATATGTATAAAAGTTCCTACATAAGAATTTAAAACTCCAATTATATTATGAAATATTACCAGGTTAGCTCGTACGAAATTTTTCTGGCATGAAAATCGTGATTTTTTTTCAAGTTTTTGTTACTATACATAACTTTCATACATTTTTTACAAGATAGGTAGGACATAGGTGCAGTTTCTCGATAATAGTGGAATAGCGGCTCCGAAATCGGGATTATGTTTTGCTTTCCGTACCCAAAGCGTTTAAGCTGTTGGCGTTTCGATTAAATAAGAATTAAAAAGAAATACATTAGATTTATGAAATAAGTTATTTCAATAACCTATCCACCTTTTTTAAGAAAATAAAAGTAAATAGCGGCTTCTGCCAGCTTTTTAACGATCCTATATAGTATATTTATCTAACGTATAATTTTGGCGTATAAATATTAGAGCGATCTATTGTTTTGAAGTTTGCAAATCGAATGCTTCCTCACTGGGCTGGCTAACCTTCCTGTTATTATATGAATAGCCAATAGCCGAGTCGTTTAAGATACGGACTTCGAAATATGAGGTGGTGTCGATTATTGTCGGGGACCATGTCCTAGCATAAACTCTTTTTATGGAACGAGGTGGCAAACGAGCAAGCGGGTCACCTGATGTTAAGCGCTACCCAATGAGCAAATGAGTCGCAGATGCGTTGCGTACATTTACGGCCGTTTCCAATAACCAATCTATCTTTAGTTTCACCTACTAACGATAAGCAAACCTATCATTTTACTCTTACTAACTTTCCAATAACCTACCGACAGATAGAATTTCCTATCGTAATGATCTATCTATCGATGGGAGGACAGATAGCCTACTAGAGATAGAGCGCATAAATGGACATAGGTGGGGATAGACAGAAAAAACTATATTGCTTTTTTCCATTCCAACTTAGCTTAACCTTAATGGCCTTAAGTTTAAGTTTAAGCACAGTTCGAATGGTTAAATTAAATATTAGTAAATTATTTACAATCTACTAATAATCTATTCTAAATCTACTAATCTACTAATCTATTCTAAATGTACTAATGATCTATTCTAAATCTAAATCTACTAATATTTTAATACAAAAAAATGTATTATAGTAAACAAAAATCCCAAAAGTCACCTTATTTAATTGCCAAAAGAGTAAAATTCGAAAAACACACAATAATAGCCCATAGTTACCGCATAAAGTTTCACTTCCCAAACATAGAACATCTTGAGCACTAATGAGCTTCGTGTACCCGGATATGAGATGAGATATATTACTGTCGGGATCAACTCATCAAGACGCAGATTAATATAAATTTTGAATAACATCTTTCCATTTAATTTATTATTATATATAGTAATTTAATTTATTAAATTAGTAAAAACTAGCTGACCCGGTAAACTTCTTTCCGCCCTAGAATTACTTTATGTTGAGGTGTTATTCATTGCGGGATGGAAGGAGGATATGAATTTCTGGAGGGGTTGCACTCAGGTCGGTTCCTTTCATTATAGCACCTAAAAATATATATATAAGGCATTTTTTATTTTGTTCTGTCTTTGTTCACAATAATCACATGCGTAAAATATGCATAAAAATCTCTAACAGTCCGCAATGCCAAATGTAATGACAATAAAAATAATAATTGTCGAATTTTTAATTTAAAAGTAAAAATGTACAAAAACTCAATTCTTAATCAACTTTTTTTTACCGATTCTGCTATTCGAGGCGAAGAACTCCAAAAAATCAAATTAAAAAATCTGTGCAGTCGTTCTTGAGTTATAAGTGGTGTAACACGACTTTATTTTATTTATATGAACTAAGTTTAGGCTAATGCAACGTTAAACTAGTGTGTGCTATCTTGTGATCATATCTCTACTTAACGTCAGATGAAATTGAGGTCACACAAGTTTTTTCTCAGTAAAAAAAAGATGAGAAGACTCTTCTAACGGGAGATCCCGTAAAGTCTCCCATTACACTTAAAGGTTGCCACAGAGAGGGTTTTAATAGATGCAATTATACACTAAACCGTGTTACCAAGAAGACAATGTAACTTTCTAACATTTTCCTAAAGTCCTGGCCTAATATTTATTTTTAACTACCGCAATAATGTCTTAGATTTCCCCTATATAAATATTTTTATCGTAAAAGTACTATATACGAAATCATAGTAGCCCAAATAATACCAAATAATTTGCAAGAAACAGAAAATCTGAATCTTTATCCATGCCTGCAATATCTCCAGGGAAATAAAACAGATGCCATTTCAAGTAACAAAACGTTACAGAACAAAATTACTTTCATAAGTAGCTGAGATGTAGCGCGATTTAACTGAGAATCTGTTCCCGGGAGCCTTTTAATGCGTCTGGAACAGGGAGCAGCTAGTGACATACTTCAATATGTAAAGATACTGCAAGAATTGAAATACGTGATGTATCAAAAAGAAAAGAAAATTAAAAAGGATTCTTTGATTAATCTAGAAGAGTAGGAAGAGAATATAAATTTGTATGAATATCATAAATTTAAGCGTTTTAGATATACTATCGAAATGCCCATTAAAAGTACGATTATTTTTTGGTCTTCTCATCTGTACATATGAATATCCAAAGAAATAGGTACTAATTATTCTCAATTCACCTAACAAACTATTCTTTATTACAAATTTAATATTCAAAGTTCACGAATTACACAACATGGTAAAATAATATAAAGTTTTTTATTTTTCTGTTTTTTGCGTTATTGCAACTTGCTCACAAAAAAATTTATAAGTTCGAGCGCCTGTAAATTATAAATATATTTTTATATTTTTTATATTATTGATGTCATCTGAAACTTTAGATCCGATATGTAATAAAAAGTAAAAGGTTTATAGTAAAAGGCTGCCTTGTCTATTTAGATTCAATAAACACCAAATAGTTACAGAACAGAAATGTTTTTAATAGTAAAATACTTTTTGCTTATTTTTTTGGAATGGAATAATCCGATAAAGAGGGGAGAATTTTAAATTAAGGACGCACCCGTATCATTTCCGCCTGCACATGATAGCGGTCTATACTTGTTTGTTTTACAGAAACTTCTGTTGCTTCATGTAAAAAAAATGTTGGACCCAATAAAAAAACGTTGACAGTTCAGGAACTGAACGTACCGAGTCTAAATTTAATTTTCATACGTTGCATATACTTTGGTTATGTATAAAATTTGACTGTAACGAAAGAAACATAGACGATTTTATGGTATTAATTATTCCAAGATTCAGTTCGTATTTTTTGTAACAAATTTCATTAGCTTACTAGCAAGTAGACATAATTTCGTTTAAATTAAATTGCACGGCAGGTGAGACCGCGAGGCACATTTAGTATGGATTATGTTTCTGTTCTTTAGAAAATGGAATAGTAAAGTTCCACCAACCAAAAGATATACGTATTATAATAGCACAGATATTTAAGTGTAACACCAGGTATACGGAGTTATAGTTATTTCAGAAATAAAATACATTTTAGCATAGTTTCGCCGTCGTACTTTGTACGTATCTAATCATAACTTCAATTCAAGAATAAGACCAAGACCCAAGGGTCACTTTTTATTTATAATTATTGGATGATATACCGGTGTGTTACCAGAGAAGTTTAATATCAATTACAAGAATAAGTAACTATTGATTAAATTAAAAAAAAACATTATTTTTTATACTGTTACCCTATTTTAACAGTGGTAGAGCCCGCAACAATGACATCTGTTGCCCGACTGGGCCAGCTCGACCG
>DWTW01002565.1:0-10862 GCA_018246275.1 Papilio slateri
CTAACAGTGGCAAGCCAGTCACAAAAAAACCGCGCTTCGATTTATAGCACTTTATGATTAGCAGCGATCGCACGCGTCTATCGGAGCTCTTTAGCAAGGAAAATAACAATTATTATTACTTATTAAAAACGTGCTTTTCAGTGCGACAACGTAATCCGTACTTATACGTACGTTACGATAAATTAAAAAAAATATGTATTCGAAATTGTATGGTAGTATTTATTTAAATATTAAAGTGAATTCTTATTTAAGACAAAACGTTTTTTCGAAATCGTATGTTCTTTAGTCGGTATAGTAAGTACATAAGGTTAGATAGAATTAGATTTCAGCGTTGAGTGTTTTTCACATGGACAAATATGTCGCTCTTTTAAGAGTCACCTCTAAAGAAAACATGTTTGTATTGTCTAATGACAAAAAAGCTGTGAACGTAGTATATAGACATGCTGTAGTGTATTTAGTATCAGCATTGGGCGCGTGCGAAGCCGGGGCGGGTCGCTAGTATATAGTACTTAAAAACAATGTCGTTGGTTGATCTTTTCAATTGTTTTTATGTACGCATTATAACAACGACATGTGTTCTTTTGATTAAAGCCATACAACAATTTCTTTCGAGTCATATCTGTACAGTTAAATAGAACTGTCAACAAAAATGATCGATACAGTAAGCCTGACCTTTAAATTGTCATATAATGCATATTATTAATGGAAGCTTTATAAAAATGATTGAATAATCTTTCACGTTTCATAGTCTAACTGGGGGAGACGGGAATATTAAACACTACAAAGGAGATGAATAAATAGCTCTCCATGGGTAGTTGGAAAATAACCCTGGTTTATTCGGTACTTAATGTGACATAAAAGGTGTCAGTCAAACTTTGAGCGCAAGTTTTATTTTGTGATGTGAGTTGTTAAGAGTACGTGAAGTCGAAGTCGTACCCATGTAAAATCTGACGCTGTCAACTTGTTTGAATCCTTTGATGTTTGTAATTGAAGATACAAACGGTTCTTCAATGTGTCTCAAGAATCTGGTCATTGTTTGGCTGTCAGTTTTTTACACGAATATGAAAAAATAGCAACACAGCCCAGCTTCGCTGCTGTAGATAGACATAAATAAAAAAATAGCCGAGGGTACTCGTTGATAAAAGAGCTTTCTAGAAATATGAAAGAATTTTTTAAATCAGTTCAGTAGTTTTTGAGTTAATTCAGAACAATACAATCAAATCTTTTCTCTTAATAACACTAGTATAGATAAAAAACAAGCGTTTTTTATCTATACTAAAAGCAGCGTTTTTTATCAATCGGGAATAATGATAAAACGTGAGTTTTCAAAGTTCCGGTTAGAGTTTTCCGTGTAATCAGTTTAACAGCTGTTTATTCGAAAAGTTTGATATCAACATTAACTGTGTCTATTTGCGGGAAGTTAACATTCTTTGTCTTGTACGTGTCAGTCAACAACGAAATGTAGGTTTTGTGTAAAAGTAATAAAAATGCGAAGTATTAGGTAATTGTAATATTACAGTGTTAATAGAGGAAAACAATTCCTTGAATCAGCAATACGTGTCTCGTGTTTGCCATATCGTATAATAAATAAACATCTGTATATATTGAATGTGTTTACTGTTATAAAATATATCAATAAAATGTTCTAATGACATGAAATATCTAAGGAATTACCGCAATAAACCTCACAGATTTTATTTTCTCATTTAGCTCGTAGAAAAGAATTTAATAAGTGCGAATTGAGTGTCGTCGACAATAGGCTTAGATCGCTATTGAGGGCGGCTTGTGGCTCCGCACGCTACGTCGCTATGTCGGTCACAAGCCGATGTGAGATAGCGTGCGTGCCTGTGGCCTGCGCACTCCCACCCGTCTTAGAGCGCTGCGCCGAGCCACCACTTATGCAATTATCCACCCTTCTTTGATTGTTATTGATTTTTATATCTTTGATTAAGCTTATGATAGTTCTAAACTTGTTACTTTTGCCGTCGAGTCTCGCTATCTAAACATGATAAAGCTCCAAATTCCATTTACATCATGATGGTTGACATTCCATAACTGTACGGTTTTCGTGTGAGTTCCTGCCCACCTTCTTTATGATTGGTATTCTCTTCCCAGTTGCCTTTTGGAATAAACAAGTTTGTTTAAAACTGGATAGCAGTTGTTAGCTCAATCCAACCGGAGTTCAATGGATGTGAGTGCTTAGATTTACCAATTGGAAGTTATGTTAACTTACAGTTTACATAAATTAATTCATGTTAATAACCGTCCGCGGTGGCTCTTTTGAAGATTTACTAAGAAGAAGATAAACAGTGCTTAAACCGAGATTTGGGTTACGTTAAAGGAGATGTAGATAACAAAGTAAAAGACTTGAAATTAAATGAAGCGTTCTATTTGAAGGTCTCTTATCCCCAAAGATAAGCATATATTTTTGTGTGTAATTATGCGTACGGGTTTGACCTTAATCCCGTTACACATCTGCCGTGTGTTTGCTTAGCAGCGTGTCATAATATTTGTCCCTTATAAAGGAACGGCTACGACTCATAAAGGACTAATCTCGTATTTGATAAAACAGCGGGTGCCTCTTGCCGTGCACCGTGAATGACCGCCTTTATCTCTCCATCTTTTGAATTTTTTTCGTTTCGTCTAAGAAATATTTCCTTTATTCTGTTTCCGTGGCGCTTTGATTCCATTCCTTTATTCGTCGGGATCTCGCTCATAAATTTCGATAGTTTTGTTTACTTTGAGTTATAAAGGGATATTACCGTAATGGCAATCGGTAGATGTAATTTGATATTGCATGCTAGGAGTTTTTTGTATTTATGATTCAGTAATGTTTTCATATTTTCTGTCTTTTATAATGTAGATTTATTAACTGCATAGGTTGGTTTAAAAGTGTCGTTGGGAGTAATTCATACTAATATTAGCTTGTATTAGGTAATGTGTGAAATTACTGAACCGACTTCAATAATTCCTTAGTTATTAGAAAGCTACATTATTCATAAATAATAAATGCAATATTTTATTACCAAATAACAAATTAACACGGGCGCCGGGCACGAGCAGCTGGCCTTAAATAAAATGACACAGCGTTGCTTACAGCAAGCATGTTTCAGTTGTGGCGTACATATTGTGAATATTTTTACGAGGTCTTTTGACTTTCATCGTCGAAGGCGATGAGTCCTACGGGCGCCAGACGCAACATATCAATCAAACAAACACTTCTTTGGCCGCGACAATATCAATATTTTCTTTTTACAATGCATTTTTACGATATAACCACTAGTGTGGACGTATACAATTGGTGCAATGACTTTGATCGCCGTCCACTCCATTATGCACACACACGCAGGCCCCTTATAAAGTTATAAACTTCGAATGAGTCCTTTTTATTTTATTTTTTCGACAAGTTATGAAGGTGACAAGTATACACCCGTTGTAATATCTTTATTTATTAACATTTCGTGCTACACAAACACCCAAGAGAAGACCTCCCGTATAACACATTATATTCCGTACAATATGGGAAAATATTGATTTCATTCAAAGAAGTGTGATGATCGGCAATAGAGTCACGAATTAATGTGATTCTCGATATCTCGTTATAATATAAATCGATATGTCGTAAGAATGGAAATGAAAGATTTAAATATATAATAATAGTAGATTTATGCTATGATTAGCTCTGTTAATTTTGTTTGATACTATTATTTAATAATAAACAATGAAAAAAGTAAATCATGTCATTGGTGATATCGAAACAAATTTATTGTTGTTACAATAACTTATTACTGAAAACAAAAATAAAAAAATAATGTTTAAGAATTATGTAGGGTAACACCCTACATAATTCTTCTTCATACTCAAATTGTTTATTACACTGTTCGTATATTGTATGTGGTTTTAATATCACGCCTGATAGTAGCACTATATTTATTACTGTTGGCACGCTTAAATATTTCACTGCTCTCACGATTTCATCGGTCCGTGATTGGTCTAAATGATTCATTTACAGCGTCTATATCATGCCCACTTTAGTATCGGTATGGAAATCAGAATCGGGAGTGGTATTGCATTTCTCCGGGCGTCGCGTCGCGCCGAATAAAAAAGTCATAAAACGATGACACTCTTGGGAATACGGAGGAGTAAGTAACGCCGCTCGATATCGTCCACCCAGTTTATCGGGCCGACTACAACGAAAAGGCCACCACAACCGATACATTGCACTTATCGTGTATCGGCACGTATTGATATAATGTTACACGATCGTAAAAATACGAACTAAAACTAGGATCGACATCCGACGTATCAAGGATGCGTTAGTTCGTTCCTCGTAGCTTTTTCGATCTGTGAAGAAAACCGGTAATGAATATAGAAACCGTTAAAGTGGCACTATATGCTCGTATAGTCTTATTCTTCCCCGTAATTGATTGACATACAGTGTGGTTAACGGTGTTCTTTGTTATTTCCGACGGCGAGGCAATAGTAAAGTTTAATCATATGACAATGTTAAAAAAGGGTACATAGGCGTCTATTAAGAGCGTATTTATGAGGTCGGGACCCGAAACCCTTACATAAATCATAGATAGCCGTTTAGGGTGGGCCGGGCAAGAGAGCTTTCTGATTCAATTTGACTTCTGATTCTTCGCTATGTCGTTGCATAAATAAATATAATAATTTACGTGAGGTCTTTGGTATATCCACTTTAGCTTAAACATATTTTAAGGCCACTGTAATTATGAGCAGTCAACTACATTACATGATAAATACTTGGTACTTGTACATTTTTTAGGAATTTGACCTATTAAGACATTTACGTATAGACGTCCTTATATAATTTGAAATAGGACAGAATATTGAAACTAAAAATCTGTGACAAAATTAGGAGTCAGGTAAATAGAGAAGTTTTTAATGTACTGTGTGAATTTGATCAAAGTAGTAGTATAAATATAAATAAAACCTGGTCATGTTAGAGATATGCCTGTCAATGTTAGATACTGTAAGTACAGGAAGTGTAGCGGGAAGAGAAATGCAGCACACATTTGAAATAATGAGAATACAAATACTATGAACGATTTCTCTGCCCGGTCACAACTTGTACGAGTACACTACATGACAGACGAACCAGTTGTACAAACAAAAAGTCGTAACATTAAACCAAGGGAACAAAAGTGATGAACATCAAATGTGTAAAAGAATTTTTTTACCTCGGAGATTAGACAAAATTAAAGCGATTTCACTTTTACACAAACACACACAGTTTTAAAATTATTAGGTTGGTGCATAAGATTAGAGATGTTACAGTATACACAGATACAAGTCGGGTGTGGGGTGTGGGGTGTAGTACTGACGTGGTGGTGGTGGTGCAGGTGCGGCGGCAGCGGCCCGCGCGGCCACCACGACTCCGCGCCGCCCTCCCAGTACGCGCGCTCCTCCTCGTCCATGCCCTGCGGCGAGTGCGTCACATGTCATTTCTTTATAACTGCCTTCAGTGGCAAATAAGATTAGCTAAATAAAATTTAACATGTTTTTTCTTTCGCTTCAAAAGACTGTTGAAAGTCTGCATATTGAATATATTTATTGTAGAAAGTGCATGTTAAAAGAAGGCGAGACTCACGTCGTGCATGCGTCGCCGGGCCCACATGTCGTCGCGGCCCATCATGCGCTGCGCCTTGGCCTCGGCCAGCTTGCGCTGGTGCGTCGAAGGCTTCACCTTCACTTCCAGATCTGGTTGCACCTGGAAATAACATTTACATAATTCATGTAATAAACATTAAGGACGACCGAACTCCCTATTCATTTTACATTAAATTGAATGGTGCGTCATCCTCATAATGCCTTATAATCATGCGACGCTCGGATCTCTCGGCGGCCGCCCGGGCCCCGCGGGCGCGCGGTCGCCGGGCTCGACGAGCGCCTCAAACCTTTTACTAAGTAATCATTGGACGACAATCAATTTAATCTAAAATTTAAAAGTTTATAGAAGTCTACAGAGGAGATAAAATGAGATTCTTTAATAAAGTAGATTCTTCAATTCCTACTCATCGACCAATTCACCGAGGGTACATCTTCCTAAATAGATTGTTGAGCTTTAAACAGTGTAAGTTGTAGCCAGCAGGTACAAACTAGATATTTCGTTGGCGCAGCAGTAGCGTGCAAACGTTGACATGTTGCATCTGGTGAACAGCTCTATAAAGATTGATCTTACGGCGCGCCACCGTGTGACGCGAGTATATATCGGTAGGTGTGTCACCTCACCTCAATCAACATCAAGTGAATGTCAAAGCCGACTAGCCAATATTTCGAAACTAACACGTATAAAATATTATCCCTACGTTTTGCAAGATCCGTGAAGACCTCAAGTCGTGGAGTTGCGCGTTCATAAAGCCATGTGTGTGTAATGTGCATACCTTCTTCTTGTACTGCAGGCGGTGGCGGCGGCCCTTCATGTGCATCTCCTTGGCGTTGGGATCGTTGAACTTGCAGTCGCACAGCTTGCAGTTGAAGCTGAGCGCCTTGCCGTCGTCGCCGCGGATCTCCTCGATGTAGTCCTGGCCCACGGGCTGCACCTCGGGCTCCGCGTCCGCGTCGTCGTCCTTGTCGTCGCCATCCTTGTCTGCACAGGTGCCGTCCTCAGCCTGAGCGCTCCCCACACTGCTGAGCTCTCCCGACGCCACGAAAGCGATCTTGGGCGTACCGGCCACCGTCTTTTTCGCTGATCGGAACAGTCAAATTTTCTCTCACACAAAACCACAAACATAGATCCTTTTTTTATTACGAAAAATAAATCTACGAGTCCAAAAAGGTCTATGAGTCACACTCCATATCTGTACCGAGTGTTGGTAGGAATTGTTTAGAGAAAATTTGACTTGTATTTGAGCAGTCTACGGGCCGACTCGTCGCCGATACAGATATGATGCTGTGGCGTCAAGAGAAGTCAGCGCGGGTGCGAGCTACGCAAACATGCCCTCCGCGACGCACAACTATTGCTGCCGGAGGGCATGTTTGAATGTTTAATACAAAAATATCACTAGATACAGGTGAAACAATAACAAACAACCTGAATAAAAAAAAAAAACATTTCACTAAATAGTAGATTTCGTAGCCGCGACAAGCACAACTTTTTCCAATTCTTTAAAATGAAAAGTGACAAACAAAACATGTCGTTATTAGTAAAGGCAGGCGGCAAGTGTTGTCCGTCTATATTTGTAACATACTTTACGAGAACATTATGTTTTTGTAGCTATCGCTGCGAAATCTACACAGAGATAAAGAGACAAGATTTTATTAATAAATCTAGCTTGATAAGGGACCCAAATACAAACTATATTGTAACTTTAATTAAAATAATAGTGTTCAATAACAACTGCAAACACTGTGCACTCCTTTACCGTGAGTCCACACTGCCGACAATGTTCACATAAAACATGTTGCCATCTCAGTTTTGTTATAGAGAGAGAGAGAGAGAGATAACAACATGTTTTCGGCAGTGTGAACTCACGGTTAGTAAAGGCTGTGCAACTTAATGCTATCTATAGATAGGAACTACTCCATTTCTATTCAGAGTGCAAATTCAACTTTTTTACTTTTACAGGAAATGTTTTAAATGAACTCAAATACAATTTTAATTTGTGCGTAATACCAAAGGGAGCATAATAACATAATTGTCGCTTTTAAATTTTGACAACAGAAATATGAAGAAAAAAAAATGTAACATAAAAACATAATTTAAAAAAATCCCACGAGCTACGATGCCTTGACATTGTCGGGTAGACAGACGTAAGGAGTCCACATCACTCATGTATCATGAAAGTGCATCACTCGACTTACATAATTGAATAATTTGACAATAAATATTGTCAAATTATTTTTAGATAAAATTATGTAATACTTATAAATTTATAGATTTAATAATATATTTAAGGTTTGATCTGTTTGTAAGCGTAGACTTGTTTTGGTGAAGGTAAAGATATAAATTGAATTATCAATATTACGTAACTTGCTTAGCCAATGGCCACTAATTTCTAGCAACTTTTCGTTATCTCTCTACACCCACAGATCAACAAAGTATTTTTGTCAACTCTAGTACTCTGTACTGTACTTAGCTTGTACCTCAGTCCGCACTTTAAAATTATCGTTTTGAATTAGCTCAAGCTTGGCCAGTCGTCTCGTCGAGACAGTCAACAACTTACGAAAAACAATGGAAGAAATTTTGGGTATCTTTTTTGTATTATTTTCTTTCAAACTGATTATTCTGAATATGCCTGAAAATAAATTGGATGAAGCAGGTTTTTTTTTCTTCTGGAAGAGTCAAAATTTAGATAAAATAAGAGTCTAACATACACTTAGTCATACCATATGCTTTAGTGATGATAGAAACTTGTCAAGGATTACCGCGTGTGGGGTGTGAGTGTGGTTAGAGTGTGGCACAGTATACACACCGGCGTGCAGCTTGGCAGGCTCCGCGGGCGGGATGGGCTTGCCGAGCATGGTGTGCAGCTTGAGCACCTTCTGATGCTTGATGCCGCGCACGTGTGCCGCGAACGCATCCGCGCCCGTGCACGTCACGTCGCACAGCTCGCAGCGCAGCGCGCCGCCCGCCGCCCGCCCGCCGCCGCCGCTCGCAGTGCCCGCCGCGAACAGCTTCACCGCCGCCTCTTTCTTCTTGTGCTTTTGGCCCTCCAGGTGCTCCTTGTATGTCTACACAATACAACACTCTTATAGCAACACACTATGACTATGATATCGACTACTATTTCAGTTAAAACCGAGTCCCGTACGCCGCATATCCCAAATTATTAAGTACGACACACTAAGTACTGTTAGCAACACTCTCTTTTCGCCAGCGAGAACACGTATCGAGTTGTAAACACGCACTTTTTATTTAATAATAGTATGTGGTGCTGTACCTGTGGTCCGGCGCAGGAGATGCGACAGACGTCACAGTAGTGCAGCTGTTGGGCCTTGGGCGGCGGCTTGGGGCGCCGCGACTGCCCGGCGCCTACGCCCCCTTTGTTGTAGTTCTTCCACCCGCTATCGATATATTAAGACAAAGTATAAAGTAAATCATCAACTCGATGAAGCAAGTACAAGTAAAGCGCTCAGATAATGTACCGACTAAAAAAAGCACCAAACAAATTACACCTAGTTGATGTAAAGATATAATAATATACTATTTGTCACGAGATCCAGATTCCCAGATAGGAGACAGTGGCCCTAACATAGGGGTATGTTTGTTAGTTCAAGTCAAAATGATTATAAGATAGTGATTTGTTCTCGTTTTAACAGTGTTTTGACTGCAGAAACAATACTGAGGATTATTTCAAGTCCTCTTCCACTATATCTTCTTGTCGAAGACATAAATGAAGGATTGTATATAAAGTGATTCTCACCCGCCGCCTCCGGCCTTCGTTTGCTGCGCGACGTACATAGTGGCAGCATTGTAGAGGGCTGCAAGACACAAACACAATGTCCATTCAATCATACACCATCATCATGCAGGCCGGGGCCGGCCCGGGGAGTTGTGTTGCATGTTTGTACAGCAAATGTGAAGCTTTATAACAAACGGTAACACAGAACTTCAGTTAATATCTAATAGATATTAACTGAAGTGGCGGTTTTTTTGTGTAATAAGATTTGTTAAGGCGTTCATCAGCCCATATTTAACTATTTTGAGGCTTTCTTTGCGTTGTGTTTTTTTTTTATTTTCTTTATTAATCTTACAACTTATTCTAGTGTCTTCATAAGAAATCGTGGCAGCAGTTTGTGTGTGAAAAACATGTATATTATGAGGTTGCGATTAGCCGTAGGAGTGTTTGCTGTATACATACGTTTGGCGGGCTGCGCGGCGGGTGCGCTGTAGGGCTGCGTGGGGTAGGAGGTGGCCGCCGTGGTGGCGGTGTACACGCCGCCGTACGCCTTCGCCCCGCCGCCTGCCCGCGCTCCTCCCTGGACCTATATCCATAAAACATTCTATACTAAATGCTATAAATCAAAAGAATATTCTCGAAAAACAATGCGAATTCTTTTCTTTTACAATATATTTAGTGGTGAAACCTATATCTACAAAAAGACATGTTTATTTAAATAAACATGTCTTTTTGAAGATTTATTATGAAGTTTAACAAAATGAGGTCAAATTTATTTTTATTAACAAAAACAAGTGTTTGAATGTCTATTTTTAAATATGGGGAAGCTTTACTTTAAACAACCTATTGTTGATTCAAATAATGTATAAAATATACTATCCTTACAACACTCCAAGATTAGTCTCCTAACACTAGTCACAGTGCTACTAATGGTAAGGAGACAGTAATATGACATAATGGCCATTGATAAAACATGAGATAAACTATAGTAATATTTATTTGAAATTTTATCCTAAAAAACCATAATTAATAACATATTGTGACTAGAATAATGTAGTAGGTAATGAAAAAAAAATGTCTTATATATGAAACTAGTAATGAAATCTTAAAAGTGTTTGTGGAAATTAATAATACAGGGCTATATGAGTATATTTATCATGTTACTTAAGTGTACCAAGGCTGGGGCTGATTTATCAGCTGGCTAAGTATGCTGGAGCCCAGGCCCTGCTGCCTGTAGTAGCAGGGGTTGCAAGTTTGAACCCAAATTTTGTTTGTCTTATAGAAATAATTCATATTGATATAGTTAAATATAAGGTTGTCAAATATCTCCCTTCCGCCTTTTTGTCTTTTGAATCTCGCGGCTATGTACAAAGCGCTACAGAGCTCGTATCTAGCAATACTATACATAATTTGAAAGGTTTTGACATAACCTACAAAACGACGCTATGCATAATTAGTTTGGATATTGCGTTCAACAGTTATAGACGTGTAAACATG
>DWTW01002566.1:0-10860 GCA_018246275.1 Papilio slateri
CCTGCACCGCTCACGCGCGCCCTGTTCGTTTTATTCAAATTTTACTTTTCAAAGGACTTATGGGCCACCCTGTACATTTCATATATGCAACGCTACACGTAATAGAAATGACTTAGTGACTCGAACGGAATTCGAACCCATCGATGCACATGGTGTGCATGTTTCGCGGTCCGCACTCTTAACCATTAGACTATTGGCGCTTAATATAGAGGTTAAATAAATTATAAGTATTAGATTTAACACAAATTAATAAGCTGTTTTAAGACCGCTTGGCGTAGTCACAATATTAACTAAGTTTTATGGCAAAGCTTGGGTAGCTGGAGACAGAAAAATAAAAAAATACTAGTCGACCCGTGCGGAATTCCGCAGCGCACACCAAATCGTTTTGTTTAAGCGGTACATTTTTGGACCATGGATCTATTTTTCACGATGAACTTTAAAATGAGGGGTAAATCATGCAGAGTCCATAAGGAATGAAGAAGATCTCGCGATATATACGAGTATGCGTGCGATGCGAAATTAAAAAATCACGTAAGGAAATTATAGTGTATAAACTTCGAGGATCATTATTTTTTAGTATCTAGGTAGGTTCGTTTTTCCACAAACATATGTGTTTTGATATTCAACGAACTTTACAAGTCATTTACGTTTTTATAAATAGGAAATTTCATTTAGTATATATTGGTTGTGATAAGTCGTAAATATAAGTGGTAGTCTATTTTTTTACTGCGCCTCGTGGTTTTTTATAGTAGTGCAAAATTAAATGCAAATCGATGAACTTCGCTCATATTTTTGATATAATTATAAATAATTGCATTATCATAAATGTCCTTCAAAATTACAATGTAAAAGTGGCAGTCGCTTATTTCTTTACAGCGACTACTTCGTTGCAGATCAAGTTGGCCGGATCAATAAAATTTGGTTTTTACCTCTACCAAGACATCTGTAGTAAATGAAAAATAAAAAGCAAAGGTCTACGACCATACCTCGTCGGTTTGAATAACCATTTTGTTACGACGAGTCAAAGGTTTCAATTATCAATCCAAATAGAATATATTGTTCGTTTTTAAAAAATTGACATTGAGTTGGAAATACTAAATATATAAAAAAAATAATATTACAAAAATATAAAATGTAAAATAATGCTCAGATGTTCTGCTTGTTTCCGCCTCCCGCCATTCTTCTAACATAATCTTGTCACAATGGTCCCTCCACGGTTTAACAATTCGTTTGTTTTTTTTTTTATAGAAGAAGGTGGCAAACGAACAAGCGGTTCACCCGATATTATGTGACCGCTACCCATAGGCATCTGCAACAAGCCAATGAGGTGCAGATACGTTGCCTACCTTTAATGGACAGAATAAAAGTATATTTTCTTCTCCCATACCCCTCTCCTCTCCCGTTCAATCTTCTTCTTCTTCCCATTCTTTGCTTATTAGAAAAGGACAGGAAGGAGAAAAAGAGCAGAATTAGGCCTCCAAGCCAGCCTTCCAACACATCAGCCGAAACGCAGAATACTTCTGCTTCACGCTAGTCTTCTGTGAGGTATTTCACCAATCGAGCCGGCCTATTCGTGCAACAGAAATTGTTGTTTTGGGCTTCACCATTTGTTAAAATGATTTGGTATGCTTCTAATCAAATGTGTCAAATAGATTTGAAATCATTATACCATTAAAATAACAGAATTGAGATAGTTCTTAGTGACGACCAGAGAGCGGTCACCCAAGTGAGCGCAGACGGAAATAAAATCTTAGTTATCCGATTAATGGAGAAATAGAATGGCAGCTCTAAGCTTTTAAAACGGTTGAGCAAGCACAATGTTAATTAGGTTACGTTTGGCTACGTCTGGTAATCGTTACTCTTACTATATCATTAACTTTTTTTATCTATTCCGTATGCCTACGTTCTACGACAACAGTTTAATATAATGAGCCCCGGAATAGCAGTGCATTTTCAATAAATCGAATAGAATTTATTGATAGCCATCGAATATATATGGGTTGGGCCGACTTATGGCGAAAAATAGACTCTCGGTCTACAATGTACTGCTTCTCTTAAATTTGAGCTTTAACCAAAACGATTTGGTGTGCAATAGGGAAGTACACACGGGTCGACTAGTCAAATATTATTACATTTTGGTTCGAACAGATGAAATGCGTTGTGAAGCATACACTTGAATAAATAATTTAAGTAAATACGCAAATATATTTATTTAGGTAATGCCGCACTAGCTTGTTACGTTTTCTTTATCAATCATCGTGATATTTTAACTAATTTACACATTACCTTAATGAAATATAGAATACAACTAAATCGTCCTCATGAATTACTCCGTCTATTGGTGAAAACCGATTTGCGGTTTCTGAGTATATTAAAAAACATATGTAATATAATAAAAATATGAAAAACTTATTGTAAATGCCGGAAACACATCTGCAGATCATCTGGTGTTGTCCAAGGGCGGCGATGATCACTTTGGGGTTCCCGCTGCTCGTTGGCCCTTGTTTAATATAAATAAAAGCGTGTTAAAAAAATTGTACACAGTGAATTTAAGTAGACATAGCAACTAAGAGGCGATACCTTGAATGACACTGGCGGATTCAGCGGAATGGGAGTGCAAGGGGCTTATGCTTAGGTTTAGGGGCCCTACAAAAACCATTCTTCCGAGATTATTTTTTTTAATTGAACTTTATAAGCATTACTCTAATATTTTTTTGGTGCCAGCATTACACTACCTATTACTGCGCGCGTCTGCGTTATTAGATTTTACTCTAAACCTAAAAAACCTACCCTTAGGGGGCTCACTCCCCCCTCCCCACGATAATTCTGAACTGAATTGTCAACAAGGAAATTCAGAAAGCGGGGAGTTGAGTCGAAAGGGTTAGAAACTGGCAAACTATACGGTGCTTAAAATATAAACAAGGTACAAGTTCAAGGTTAACGTAACCGTAACCGTTCTGTGGTCACAACACGAGATGGTGATCTGACCGAGACCGATGCAATTACATCACAATAGCTCGGCAATGGCGGATTAGATAACAAAAACTCAGATGTTTCTCGGCTAACTCACGACCCGCCATAATAATAAACAACAGCGATAGTTTTCCTTATATATTATTCTGTCGCATTTAAATAATGTCCCTTTTACGCCTTCAGTTTAGTTTAACGAGATCTATCACGGTGAAAGGAGTTCCTATATCTTTTAATAATATAATTATTTATTTAATTTAGTGTTTTTAGTTTATCTGTGCATAACATAAATAGCTATTATATATCAAGTGTTACTAAATAAATGTAGGCGATTTCGTTGAAAAACTGCTTAGAGTTATCAATTCGATAATAACCACAAGAACTAAATTGAAAAATCGTTTGTTAAATCGTATACGAATAAGTGTGAGAATAGGCTGCGATTGATTTTGTTAAAAAAGACTTCGGGTTCGTGGTGATTTGAGACCCTGATAGTTCAATAAAGAGACTATCTGTGAACCGGGTAGGAGAGTTAGGGGGTGAAAGATGGGACTAGACGGGTTAGATTGGCTTGGGACGTGATCAAGATTATAGAAGGTGACAACATTGTGTCACGTAGATTCTGGAGCCAGCACAAAACTGTTATTGCAGTTAAGAATGGCGTCCAAGGGGGTCGGAGTGAGTACAAGTGACCTCCAGGGTGGCGTAGGTTTTTTGGAAACTTTACTTTTCCAAATTAGGATAAGATATGTTAGATTATCGGTCACCAAATGTAGAGGTTCCGAATCAAGCCCTGACCGATGATACTAAACATTTTTACCGAAGTGACGACAAAATGCTGTTGGTGTAATGTCTTAAGAAAGAATCTTCTGACCTTTCGAGTTGATCAACTTAAGGCTTAGATTATATTTTATTTTTTGGTAAGAAAATATATTATCCTTTTACGAAAACCTTCTACAAAAGCCTTCTTCTTTGAATAAATCATAGGCAGCTTTTTTGTTAATCGTGTATCGTCAGAGTCACTCGTTTGTAGCGTAATATATTTTATTGAAATGTAAATATTGCTTACCTAATTTACATAACTGGAAAAAACGTTTTCGTTGGCTATTTGAATTGTTTTGGCGATAATATGACATTATAACGGATGTAAAAAAAATCCAACGGAGTCGTAGTACTTAACTATTAAGTGTTTCACTTAAATAAGGTTCTAAAATAAAAAATACGTATATACAGAAATAAACAAGAATAATTTATTAAAAAAAAGGAAATAAACCATTTGACTTCAGATAACAAATAAATAAATATCCTTATTTTTATTTATATATTTTTTTATAAAGTTTATCGAATTTTAAACTCTAAGATAGCCAGATAAAGTAACAATTTTAGTTACGTAAACTTTTTACCTAGGCACGTTGTGGCTAATTCGTAGTTGGCCTGTGAAAAACTCACATATACCAACATTTTACATATATTTGTCGTTTAAAATTCAAACTGAGGTCTTCAGATCTGTAGGCGAACCAGTAGTTTACTCGGCAATCGAGACGATGTATTAAAACGTAACATGTATGTCGTAATTTTGCCATTCTCCGCAGAATTAGAAAAGTCCTGTCCTATAGACAAATTGACTCATGTTTAAATTACCATAGTGGATTCAGTGACATATGGTCATCTCAGTGTTGCGTCGTTGACAATATTTGAATTATAAATACATATTTACTAAGAGGCTCGGTTTGGTGGGGATCGTTGTCATTATGAGAAAATATTAAATCGTTTACTAGTTTTTTAACGAAAGTCAATCGGTTCACCCGCATTATTTCACACGTGAAACGTCCCACAAATGTTTTTTTTTCTGCCACTCTCGCGAGCCGCCATAAGTTGCCAGTGTGATATTAACATAGTGGTGTTTGTTCACATACTGAGTTATTTCTTTTTACCCAACGATCTTTTAATTTGGTAAATCCAGTTTAACTCGATATGTTATTTAAAACCAAATATGTCATGTTTCAAAGTTCATCCAAATTTCTTTTTGTAATATATAAAACCTTTAAGTTTTAAATTAAAATTAAATGATTTGACTAAATTGCGATATTTCTGTTAAGATATTTTATGTATATTCCTTAAACTCTCGTTAAATATTCTAATTACCATAAAACTACTTCAAAGATATGGTGGAATCATGAATAATTAAAACTCATTTTCGCATTTTACTAATAATTTTATAATTCGCAAATCGTATCATCACTATTATTAATTAATTTACATTTGGAGCATTATAATTATAAATAATATTTTCACATTGAATTAAAGAAAAACAATGTGTTCTTTTAATACCGTTTAAAAATGTTAAGTATTTTACACATTAAGGTTCGCTAATATGTTCGTAGCATTATCGGTACTTTAAAACGTAATGTAAAATCTAACTGTATTGAATAGACTCCGTGCCTTACTAAAAGCAGTGTTAATTCAAAAAGTGACAGTTCATCAGTGATTTCAAGATGTTACCTGCGTCTGTGGAACAGTACAGGGTTTGTGAGCAGCTGCTCAATCGATATGGTAAACTTTATTTTTAACATTCTTATATTCTTATTAATTATTCAGCTCGTTGTCGAAGTCATAATTGGCAACTAAAACAGACGTAAAAGACAATCTCAGCGCTCTTTAAATAAATTCTTTAATAGCATACAAGTTTTTAAATATATCGTGACGTAATTACCTGTTGATAATGATTAAGAAATAACAATAATATTGTGTAGAGATTTTACACAATTATAATACTATGTGTAGAGATTTAATAACTTGGTCGACAAACTTTAGTATTATTTTATTTAAAATTAATATAATTTTTAATGTTTTACTAGAAACACTAAGCATCAAATATAATTTGATATTGGTATATCAAATTGGATAGGCTATTATAAATGTATTACTTGTTTTTAATTATTCACTATTCTGTAACGGTAAATTATATTTTTACGAATTGAACAAATTAGTAGGTAATGTAGAAAAAAAATTGCAGATAACCAATGTTACAGAGAAGTTAAATGATTAAATCAGATATATTATCTAACTTGTTTAATTATAACGTTTAAATAAATTGAATATGTTGCTATAAAAATATCATTTCGATTTAAAATATTTCACTATCCTGTAAGTAGAATCCTTCTAATGGTAAACTTACGTAAATTATTAAAAAAAACACTGATAAAAATTGTATCCTACCGAGGGATACCTCTGTAAGTATCCCTAAATCACGCTGTAAACTTCAAATACTTGTCTCTACAAGTATTTGACGTTTACAACGTAATTTAATTACTTCTTTAAATACTCAGTGTATTTAAGTCTTACCGGATCAAACGGAAATCCGTGATCTCTGTCTACCCCTCTGGCTTACGGGCGTGAGCGTATATTTATTTATTAGTAACATAAAGCAATGCGAAAATATTTTACTAACGCATGGTTCTGAAAGAAATTTTTATTGTTATATTTCGTGGTATTATCTTTGAACATAATACAATTGAATAGATCATTTTTAAAAGTCATAACGACAATACCAAGAACTTATAAATGTAAACATTTCAATTAATTTAAGACATCAAATAACTTCTTAACGATCAAAAAGATATCGAATGAAGCATGAGATGGATCGATGATGATTTCCATTTGACTCGACACTGACACTCTTGCCTCATACATTTCTATTGGTACATGTTCCTCGAGTAATCTTCATATTGCCCTTTTTTATTGTACCAGAGCTCATTACAGCAGTTATTATCCTTTAAAAATAAATAATAATCATGGCTCATTCGGAAGGAGTTTCATAGAGCAAAGGAATTTCTAAATTAACAAAATTAATTCTATATTTGTTTTTTTTTTATATTAGTACATATATTTTCTCTTCGATTTATTTCTTTAACTCTATTGAAATACGTGATATTAGTACTACGTTAGCGTGTGGATATTATTTCAATTCAATTATCAATTTGTAGCTTGGATTTTGTTTGTTTTTGACTAGTAATTGTATAATAATTTTTTATGTGCTTTTTAGTTACCTGGTCGATATAATTTAGTATTTGCCAACGAGTAAGGTTATGTGACTGTTTCACTATGAATATTCTTGTATTGATTTAACCCCTATAGATTCTTATGTTACAGATTCTTGTTATGTTTATCTTCTTATATTTTAATCATGGTTTGCATATTACACTAGAATAAGGTTTATAGTTGAGGAATGTAAGCAAAAAGGATTATTTTATTTTTAAATTTTATTGCAGATCCTTTGACATTGCAAGCTCACAAGTGGGAGATGGGGTTCGGCATTGAAAAATTCCTCCTGTTATCGTACTGTATCGCGTGCTGCTGGCAAGGCTTGCACGCAAATAATCAGTTCAGAGTTGTGAGACAATGGTCTGAATTAGATTTCGTTTATCCTAGCGAAGAGGCCAAACAAAGAGCTATCCGAGACAACTATTATGTCCGAGGCAATTCAGTTCCGATCGATGTTGAAGTTCATCACAGGAAAGGTAGTTATTATTAAAGGTTTTTTTAATTAAGTTTTCAAACATAAAGGCACGCGGTCATGAGCAAATCATCTAGTAACAGCAGTGCGGCATTACTTGACTGAGAGTTACGTAATGTTACTGTTAACAGTACACCGTAAAACATATAAATATTCACGAAAATAATTCTATTCATATTAAATTCTATTCAAACTAACATACTGCGAAGCTAAAAATACTGGTAAAATTTTAGCTTAGCTTTTAAAGATGGTCAACAAATGCAAGCCCGTACCTTTATCTAAGACGTATCTTAGTTCGCGTACTTCGGTGTTGGTACCGATAAGTTTCGGACCTGTCGGAGGTCCTCTTCAGGGTGAGTGGGATTAGTTAACGGTCCGTGGGCTCGTCCAACACCGAAGTACGCGAACTTGAATAAGCCGTTTAATTAATTAATCAATTAATTAATTAATTAATTTTATTATTTACAAAATCTAACAGCTTGTTTACATTGCACATATATTTATAGATAAGAATTACTTAAATAATAAGCCTTTTTAGATATTTAACTTAATTAATTATTAGGCCCAATTTTTCTTTATTTATACATAAAATAAATAAATTTGAATCAGAATTTTTGCTCAGCATAAGCTGCAACATAAATTAAGAAGATAAGAATTTAATTAACAATCGAGACGTGTTGTGTAAATATTAACATATTACACCTGAATAGACATTTTAAAATGTCTTCAATATTTTAAATGAGCTAATAGCTAATACATTCCATATATGCAACGCTAACTTCGCAATAGAAATGGCTTAGTGACAGAAATGGTGTGTAAACAATGATGTGACTCAGCTGTAGACCCGCTTGTTCCTGACCTGGAAAAAATAGGTATTGAGTAACTCTATCCATTAAGGCCGATGATGCGTCGACTGGCAGTCAGACTACAAAGTACTATTGTAGATTGGAATCATTGCAGGCTTGTACTAAAAATAGGGCTTCTAATAACTTAACCTAAAGGGACAGTATATATTTAATATTTGGTCCATTTTCCAATGATGTTATCATCATGCGATGTGATCGTAGGATCTACTACCAATATTAGCTTTGTAGTTAATTCCACTTTTATACGCGTTTATGTAGGTCCTGATGAAATCCATAACTTAACTTATCGTCACGTCACTTTTAAAACAGCTTTTTGTATGGTCTGTTATGGACCGACACGATTGTTGAATTTATTTGGATAATATCGATTATTCTATTTTAAAACGTGACGATTGGGATCCAGACGTTACTATTTTTGACGTTTATTAATAAAATTGCAAAAGTCGGACTTATTTACTGTGTAAAAGTATGAAATAGTTTTATTTTTTTTCTGAATAATGAAGAACAACCCCATGTTTAGGTTTTGATAATAATGTAAATAAGGTATTTTTTCTATTATTATATTTTTTTTGTGAATGTGCATGAGAATTAGCTCTCATAGAATTTAGATATATATTTTTTCAATGTGTATATGTAAACTATATTTGTACTATATTATATTATCTACATATTATATATTTGATAGGCTCACAAAAATCTCGTATCTTCGTATCAATACCGCGTTTCGACGTGGGCCGGCCCGTCACGTTCGGCGTGGTGGAGGAGGACGGCCGCATACGGGGCTATCCCGACTTTTCCTGGCACGATAACCAAGGATTTAACTGCGACGGTATGACGTCGGTCTTCAGAGTTGCAGTAAGTATTAGACATCCCTAAATCCATGTATTAAATATTAATATGTGAAGCGTAAACTTTGCGATATTTTTATAAGAATAACGCGATCACGGAGGTGTGTCAGTTTAAAATTTAATTAACTTAATTAATTACGATAAAATTTCGATCTCAGGGGCGATCACTAGTATACATAGAAAAAAAAACAAATATAACAATTTCATTTGCTTCTTACTCTCATATCTTTTTATATTCGATCTGAGGTTTCCGATAGAGCCCTAGAGTTTAGGTACTTTAAAGAGGTTTAGACTACGCGTCCTCAGAGCTCTGTTACCTACCTCAAGCCGTGTGTAGCTTGAAGGCACAAAAAAGCGCTTCTCAAAACGAATTTCGTCGAAAATAAATTAATTAATATTAAATTCATATTTTTAGAATATTGATGACATGACGATTAACTAGTTCAACCGCGACGTGACTGTAGTACACTTGGCCGTCTGCCACCCCGAGTCCGAGGATGCCTCTTCAAGGCAAACATCTATATATCTATATATGCTATCTGTCATAGAATACATACTTGTATATTGGCAGTCTACGAATAGTTAGAAATGACGGTATTGAAAACTGATCAATAAATGTCAATTTGTACAATATCCGTTACAAGGATAACACCTTCAAAATTACATAAGGGTTCAAACCACACATCAAACCGGCATAAGTATTACTCTTATTACAATACCTATTGGACTAGAGCGATCACAAAATGAGCAGCTGGCATCTTTGTTAATTAAAATTTTAGGTGCATTTTATACATTCCGGAATAATAATCGTTTTGGTGGTAAATGTATTTTTAAAGCTGTAGTGAGTCGGCTGGATTACCTGGGAGTAGCATATTATACACATACTGATAGTTTTCCATGAATTATCTTAATAATATATCTCTTTTAATATCATTGGCGTCAATTAATAAGAAGGAGAACTTAGGAACGTTATCAGCATATTACTTTTTATTTACTTATACTATCTTATATAATATGAAGAGATGACCTGTAACGGTAGTGCACGATTGTGTAGTGTAGTATATTTATGTAGCGAGAGAACATTTATTAAGATCATCATATAAATCAATTCAACTTTGTATATTCCAGATAGACGAATGCGACCGTCTTTGGGTAATGGATGCGGGGAAAATTGGGGACGTACAGCGGTGTCCCCCACAGATTCTCGCCTTCAACCTGAACACCGACGAGCTGATATACCGACACAAAGTCGTCAACACAAGCTACACATCGGAATCACTGTTCATTACACCGGTGAGTGCATTACATACTAAACATGTTAGAGATCAACTTAGTAGTACATAGGGAGCTAGCGACCGAGCCGCGGTTCGGTCCTTGCGCACCCTTAATTCGAAATACCAAACGCGTTCTAGATAACAGCCCTAGTTGAGGTCCCCTCTCGGTGACCCTTGTGTCAGGATACAAGTAGGAAGCACTCTAAAGCTTAGCTGTCTCTCAATCTGGTAATAAGACAAAATAACGGCCCTAGCCGAGACTCCAGAGGGGATTCTCGAGTTTAGTTACTTTTAAGAGGATTAGTTTAGACCATTTTTTTATATGAGAAGGGGGCAAACGAGCAGCGGGAACGCCAAAGCGATCATCGCCGCCCATGGACATCTGCAAC
>DWTW01002567.1:0-10857 GCA_018246275.1 Papilio slateri
AAAGTATATTATTTACCGGTCTTTTATTAGGTATTTTATAGCGATTTCAGAATTTGTACGATTGTCATACTTTACGCGAATGAAACATGTGCATAGATTTGAGGATATATTATATATTATAAGTACTAAACATGAAAAAGGTCGAGTGAGGTGTACGTACGTAATACGTTCTAGACTTGTCGTTCTATAAGAACGGTCTTCTTAAAGTGGCTTATTTAAAATTTTCTTAATCTTTCCATTAATATTAATTTTAAAGTGAGAATTCAATCGTTCATTGTCATTATTTGAGCTTAACTTTTTTCTTCTTTTCATAATAATATCGTGTTGTGTTGTATCTAATGAATTATTCAATTTTCTTTTGTTAAGAATACCTTTACACATAAGAAGAAATTATTATCACCGTTACAGCAACAATAAACAACCAGTCGCAACCTTTTAATAATATTGGGATAGACAGAGATAGATAGATATAATAGCTCGCCACTTTTCATCAACCTCATTTTAGTGTGCGATTTTTGAAAAAAAAAATCAAATAATTTATCGATAAGGAACGAATATTTTGTCGGATACTCCGGTTAAGGAAAACTTTTTGGCTAAGATATGACTCATAAAAATAGATGAATTGTCGATTCCAGCACATGAACCTTGTTCCGCTTCCTCAATCTGTTGGCATTGACATTGACGTTTCTTACGTCATTATTTGGCAGCTAGTACTCTCAGCTGTCAAATATTGACGTAGGAAGCGTCAATGTCATTAGCAACAGATTTGTGTGATTACTTTTGTAACTCGCTTAAAAGAGCTTGGTAATCGGTGTACACTTATGCGACGTATAACTTCAAAGCGTAAAATACAGATAAGACTATCTTTGCCCGAATTTACAGAGTACATATATGGCAACGGATTCGTAAATGCATATCTCAACATATTCTAAGGAAAACTAAAAATGAACTTCTTTGAAGTTGGAACAGGAAAGAAAATAAAAAAATAGCTAGAACTTACGGTTTTTTAACTTTACGTATTCCTTGCACGATAATTTTAAAACCTTTTTTATTGTTATATTTTTTTATTTGATTCCTCGTCATATTTGTAAAATGATTGAGCGTACTCAGCTCCAGCGCTTAGCGTTATGATAATTGCGATACAAGGTTGTAAAATCGTGATCTCATCACGACCAAATTTAAGGTTATATTAGATTTATTTATATGAAATGAATGAAATTTGTGTCCTAGCCTTTAGCTATGCACCACTCTTTGAGCTCTGATAAAGACACTTAAAAGTACTCTGACCATTCTTAAAGTACACAAAATTTAATAACAAAATGTGTGGTAGTTAAATTACTTGGCCACGGCTTGACCACGTCGTCAATTTGGAGGCGTGTCCACGAGCTACGGCTCCCTACGTGGCGACTGGATACTTTGGTGGCCTGGCGACGTTAATACTAAAATGTACGCGTCCATGGGACTTGCAGGACCTTCGGACGCCATTGGTCGCTGGCGACGTTGCTATGGCGTCCTAATGAAGCTAATCACACTGTGTTCGGTTCTTTTACATATTTTTGAAATACAATAAGTTAAAAATATTAAATGCAGTTATCTTTTCTCTCTTTATTTCAACGCGTCTGTCTGCACTTAACTTCCAAACTTTCTTGTTAATTAACTATTTGTCACGATGACTATTGAGTATGTTTAATAGCAGCGCCGCTTGTTAGAATGTCCAAAAAATTATACAAAAGTTTTGCGTCATTTTAGGGTCTCGGCTACCTTTGTGTTGCGTACCATGACGGTCACGCTTGTTAAAATCTGGTTCACTTTATTGTTAGATAAGGCCGCATTCATGACATTTCGACATACTGACTTTTGTCTGTATATTAAATATTAAAATATAAAACAATAACACATGCGTAAAGGAACAGACAAGGAAAAGAACTTTATGCTTCAGTCTACCCTAATCCATAATCCAATGATCGTTAACTCTAAGTCAGTTGGCTATACGCCTATACGCCTCTAAATGGAAGCTGAACCAATAGCACATGGCTAGCAACTATATCTAGATCTAATAAATACGTTATCCCATGCTTCACGACAATATTAAAAATTAATTATTTTACGGCCGGCCGCTAGCTGACGCCAACCCTCCCCCAGGAATAAAGTTATAAATAAAGAAAGCTTAGTCTTTAACAAATAATAAAAATGTGATGTTACGAGTATGTTAAAAATGCTTTGTTGTTAGAAATCGGATCTACGGTTAATTTCACTAACCACACGAAACAACGTTCACTACGTGTAATTAACGGTAAAAATCTTAGCGTTAGTTACTGCCATCATCTAATATGGGCTATATTAGACAATAATTATCGCAATATAATAATAATATTACGATCGTCGTTAACAATATTCTGGTATTACGATATTGTAATCACTATCCATTAATGGCCGTGCTACATATTACAAGCGGTGTCATAAACTAGTCAGTACAAAACTAAACAATATAATTTAATTTTTATAACATACAAATTTTGCTTCCCACTGGAAATCGAACCTGGGCCCTACGTAATTAACAAATACACATTGTAATCACTAGTCTATGGGGTTATCTAAAAATCTATTTATTAGTTTTTTGTGTGACATAAAAAAAATGAATAATTAACGAACACAATTGCATAGGACCTGGCATGAACACAATAGAAATTATTGGTAAAGTTAGTAACTGTTGTGTCTATTCAATTGAACGAGTTTTTACTCTGATTGCCAACCAACAATACAACAGAAGCAAGTTCAATCTTCGCCAAATATCTTGTAAAACAATTAATTTGTTTACTGGTAGTTACTATTAATGCACAATGATTATTATAATTTTACAATAATTATATAATTCCGACGCACGCATCCGATATGGTCTAGTGGCTAGGATACCTGGCTCTCACCCAGGAAGGTCGGGTTCGATTCACGGTATCGGAAAATACGTATCGTTCTTTAGATTCTTCAACTTCAGCGCATTATAATAACATGTTTTAGTGAAGATAACAGCTATTTTACGGTTGGATTTTGGTCACGATTTGATAGATTATATTTTTTTCATATTATGAATTCAGATTTAACTTAATTAAAACTGAACTCTAATGTGAACCTATTTCCTTTTTAAGAGTAATTAAAATTGACACTACAAAATCAGTTAATTATTTTTGTACTGTAAAAAAACTAGTCACAGTCACAGTTACAGTTCGTGTGACTGTGACTGTGACTAATAATAAAAGTTATCTAAAAGCTTTAACATTTAATTCACAATTTAGACACGATTCTAACACCCTTCTATTCGGCTTCTACAAAAACAAAGACACAAATGACCTTTGTTTTTGGAACCATAAGTAGAAAGAATATATAGTGACTGATTAAACGTAACTTTAATACAGAACACCAATGAAATACTTTTGTAATGCCTGTCACATTGCCACTTGCTAGGATCGTCTAGTCTCGAGATAATATCTCATATCTTCGTTTTGTTTTAACAATAGTATATTTCGACACAACGTTGTTCCAAATTAAAGGGCATAGCTGAGTAAAATTACTAAGCTTAAGAAGGTATATTCCGTCTCAATGTTACCAACAAAAACGAGATGTTGCACAAGACTTTATATTTAAAAATATAACGTAGCATCAGTTACCTAAGAATTTATAGGTTAATAAAGAATTTCTACAGATTTGATAACATGACTGTAACTGTAAAGTGACCATGGGTTTAATATGCACATGTTTTTATGATTTAAATCTTTTTTACACAATCTATAGTGAAACGGCGACTGCAACTCGACCACTATAATAAAGACATCAAGTTTTTATTTTTTTTATCTACATTGTTTATGTGTGCAATGGTCAAGGCATGCAGTCACAAAGGTCAATAACTCTTGTAAAATTTCCACGAAAAATATTTGCGTCACAGTCGTATACTAAAATAAAATAAAAAAAATAGTAACGGAAATAGTAAAGTGGTAGCAATAAAAGAACATTTTTTTTCGCTATATCCATAGCAAAATATAATTAAAAAAATTAATAAAAAAACAACATGTTGAAAGGATGAATGATGAAAGAGTAACAAGACAAACTTATGTTGCAAAAGTAAGTGTCAGTGTTGGCAGGGGGCGTCCCAGAAGAACTTATATCGATCAGATTAGTGACATACTAAAGAAAGGCGATATAAGCGATATAAAAGTACCCGTAACCGACGAGCATGTATGCGTATGGATATATGGATGTAGTTAGTACGACGTAGCGCAAGGGGTGTGCCAGGATTGCGCCAAATGGAAATCCGTGATCTTTGCCTACCCCTCTGGGTTACGGGCGTGAGTGCATATTTATTTATAATAAAACAGTTATGAGCAGTATAAGTCGAAAGTTCGGAATACACTTTTGGAACATTTGATCGCCTTTACCATGGGGAGTATTTTGAATAACTGTTTGGAACAATTCCGGCCTCTAAGTTAAGCTATAACAACCGAAAGCGGCAAATTCCATCAATATCATATTAATGGTTGGCATTCGACAAACGGTTTTCGCGCAACTTCCTGCCTCGCACAACCGCAAAACAATCTGTCTCCAGCGGAAAAAGCCAATACGACTTGGAGCCTTTCAAGAAAAGAGATAACCTCCTTCCTTTGTTTGCATTTCCTCTGGGGATGTGGTTGTTCAAAGGCGTCGGTGATTACTTACGGTGTCGTTTGTCCCCTTATCCTATAAAAAAGTTAGCAAAGCATCTTTGAGAAGTAATATGTAAGATGTCATTTTTTATAAGTGTCCCTTGTTATATAATTATATCGGTTAGAATGGGAAAAGTAAGTTATTTTTTTCTTCCTGCCCTTTTCGCACTTAATGTAGGGTCGGCACAGTACTACCGTAGTTCATACTATAATAGGTTTTGGTTATAGCTTTTTTATTTAAGGCCGGCCGCCTGCCTGACGCCAACCCTCCTCGGGCATAGGAATGGGAATAGTAAGTATGTCTATATGAATGCTTTTGCAACTTGCTTTGATCGATGAGATTAGTCGGTATTTGCATGTCACCACCTACATAAATCACTTTAACTTGGCAGCTGTAGCAAACGCTTCATTTGTCACATATCGCAACAATAGACTGAGTTTTGTTTTAAGTTATTGCAGAAGCTTTCAGATTTTTTCACTTTATAAACGCCAATAGTCAATAGTCGTGGGTTCGTATTCCGCCATTCGACAATTGTTGTGAACCATGTTCAACCATGTTTAAAAAAACTTGTTCGGCCATGGTTAAAATAAATATTATTAAATTATTTCGATAATATATTAATATTTCATATATATGCTCGAAGAGGGTGGCGTCAGGCAGGCGGCCGGCCGTAATATACTATAGCCACAACCTATTGCAGTATGGACTACGGTCGTACTGTGCCGACCCTACATAAAGTGGGAAAAGGGCAGAAAGAAAAAGATAAGCCTCTCAACTCAATTGTAAATACGAGTAAACGCGAGTCTCTTGTCAAATAAAAGTTTTATCATTATTTATTGTATCAATATTTAAATTTATCCTTTTAATCTGTCATTTTAAAAATTCATTGCAATTTGATTGGTGGAGTTCTTCTACTTCGAATTTCAAACTCTCGCTCGCGTTATTTTCATTCGATTGTAGAAATTATCGCTATGTATGTTTCAGTAAATGTTGTCGTCGGACGTCGACGTCGACGTCGGACATAAATTTCAGTAAATGCCCCTCTTCGACCCAGGGTTGCCAATTTTTTTAAAAAAAAAAAACGTATTTGATCCTTGCAATAAGAAAAAAAAAAGTATCTGCAATAAAAAAAACGAACGCAGTACACTGTTTTATCATAAATATTGATTAATCATTTGGAGATTACGTAGTGTTTTGTCATGCGCATCACAGTAAACATTCAAAATAAAGTATTTTATAATACTTTATTTTTATCCAAAAATACAAAATGTACATTATCAAAAAAGTAAGATACGTTATTATAAAGTATGGTTGGCAACCCTAATTCGACCGAGGAAGTGCCGGATGTCACAAAGTACGGCCACGGAGTACATATAGTTATACCTATGTTCAAGTTTATGTCACGTTGTTACGATACGAGTATTACGTGTGAGATTGTTATGAAAGGCAATCATTCGTAATTTTAATTCCAATTCAATAACCTTTACATATCAATAAATACAACAAACTAAAATAAGATTTCTAAGGCCGTATATATACTAACAGTGAATGATTTTTGTGACAAAAATTGCCGACAGAACGAAAGGCATCAATAACAGCCTGATATGATATCATATTACTTTATAATGTACGTAATAATTTCCTTTAAGAATATTATAATAATAATATTTGGTTTTTTGGTCACAGTCCTGGTTTTAATTGCCAGTAAAGAAAAATATTTTTGCTAAGGTTTTTATAGGATAAATGGTAACTAATCAAAAAACATTGATGTGTAATGAATCTCATCTTCGTCTATGAAAATACTTAAGCCGGACGGGCGGCGGGTTCTTTATTTACCATTACCCGCCTTTTTGGAATCTTGATGCTGGAATTTTTTTTTATCGCGCGCGCACGAATAACGTGTTAGCTGATTGTTTCTTTTTATTGCCATTGATATTAAAGTAAATTAAATACAAAATCATTTTCCAGGCAATGACGGAGGTAGCAGAGGGAGGAGCGGCGCTGGCTTGGCGGCTGTTGGCGACACTGGAGGGAGGGTCACTCCTGCTAGTAACCTTTACACTGTTGGCGTACACAGCTAGATCGAAGGTTACTGGCCGGCAAAGGCGACCTGTAAAAAATGTTCTAGTAAGTTTAAAAACGTTATAAAAATACATATTATCTATCTCAACTTCCATGATATCATCCTTCTCTGTCGTGCTACTTAAGGGACTAAACGTGACGCGTCCTTGAAAGTTTTTAGTCTGACTATCGAATCACCTCCAAAAAGGTTTCTCTTCGACAAGTTTCCATGCCCCTTGTAATTCAACAATTCGTTGCAATAATCCCCTTTTCACCAGAGGATGTTAGACACAGGAGTTGTTAATAGAAATCAAGAAGTTGTTAATAGTTAGTGGTCAATATATCACTGGATTGGACTGTCCGAGTTTAAATGAAAATGTCTCTTGACATTTAGGCAGGCCCACCATCGACAGACAAACAGTGGTGTCGCTATTAGTTTATTAGCGAATTTATACCATAGACAAAGTTAAAAACATGATACATTTTTCAGATTACTAATAGCACAAGCACATTAGGAACAGAAATAACCAAGCGACTAACGGCGCGCGGCTGTACCGTGAGTACAGTAACAAGCGTAGCGACAAGTGGAGCGGATTCCGCCAAAGCAGACGCCTTAGTGGTAATAGGAGCCGAAATAAAACGAAGTGGATTGGATGGTCTCACACAAATAATTACTGAGGATGTGTATCACAATGTAAAGGTGAGAATTAGATCACAAAAGATTAAAAAAAATATAAGGCCTTCGATTTCTAAGGGTAAGGATCTTTCCTTACCCTTAGAAATCAAAGGCCTTTGGTATTTTCTTCCGAAATATTGTTTAACAGATAGACAGTCCAAATGTTGGCAAAGCGTGCTCACTTTGCGAAGTAGTGGTCGTTAGTCCAAAACCTTTATTCCTCGACAATTGTTTAACTGAGCAGTTCTGTGAGAGATCAAATAAAAAGAAATAGCAAACGATAGGTTTTACCGTATTACAATGGTACTTACAAAACTATTTTTACTATTTTGTTTCTCTAGAATTGTTTAAACCAGTTTGTCAGGGTTACAATGCTGTCGAATGCCATAAAGTGTGCAATTTTTGTATTTGACCTAATGTTGTCAGAACTGCTACCCTATGGCGGATCCAGGAGGTGGGGCTAAGGGGCTGAACCCCCTCCCCCAAGATTGGAAAGGGGGAATTTACAGAATTTTAACTATTCTAAAATTTACCCTCAGTATGGTTAATTTTAGAGAATCATTGGGCTTGACCCCCCAAATGGCGTCACGCCCCCCAATTCCCAATCTTGGATCCACCGCTACTGCTACCCATACAACCTCTGGAACAACCTGTGTACTTTCCCGAGTGAATTGACACATTCATGAAACAACAAAATTGTACTAATAATACTGGTGCTCTCATCAGATCTTGTATTTCATGATTATTGGTATATTGTTAGGACATTTGAGGTAAAATTCTTACTTATTATTTTAGGGTCATTATTTTAGGGTATTTTAAAATCTTTAAACATTCAGTTAGTAGAGAGTCTGTCATCGCTGGTCCGCGTCGGCGGGCGCATGGCGTGGGCCAGCGCGGGCGCGATGAGCGGCGCATTCTGCGGAGCGAGCAGCGCGTATGACGCCGTCCTTAAAGCCAGCTTGCAACATGTTGCAAGAAGGTTCAGTAATTATTTTTAAATACAAATATAATTCCATTTTATTCTTCATTTAGTAAATCAAAAAATCTTAATAAATACCCAATTAATTTCTATGAAAGGAATTTTTATACATTTTATACAAATTTATAGCAATATATAAATTAAATTTCTGACCATCAGTCGCCACTGCGAGCCAATCTGGACGGAGCGATGTGAAGACCTAGAGCTGACTGCGGAACGAATTGTCGCCTCTCTCTTGTCTTGCACCAACCAACAACGACTAACAACTTTCTCTATCAGGTTGAATTTTTAACTCGATATAAGATAATGATATAGTTAACCTTGATCAGTTTTCATGGATTGAGACTAGGTATCGTCAACAGCATTAGGAAACGTTATGGTGTTGCCAATCATTAATGACCTGTGTCCAGGAGTTGATGATGAACACTGATGTGTGTGGCACCGACTGATTGTGGCCCTCGTCAGTTTATAATCGGACTAGGCATATTACAAATTCTTAGCAAATTGTGAACTGAACTGAATCATTGACAATGTGACGTGTATATCTCAACAGTTTGCAGACGAAATTCCTAATGTATTCCAATACACCGCGAGCAACCTGAGCATTGGACAGGTTATGCTCAGTATATGTTTAAAGGGTTATAAATCTTCGGACAAAAGAAATTCAACGAAGAATAACAAATTCATTTTAGTCTCGGCTTAAGAACACGAAGTAGCGATCACACAATTGTGGTACTAAGCAAAGTAGACAGTATTGTTCCTTTTCAGAAATGCGGTTCAAAAGCTCAGCGAATATCTTGGAAGATGGCTGAAGAACGTAAAGTGAGACCGCTCAAGCTCAAACATGTGATAAGTTCTCCGTTTTAAGATTATAGATAGAAGCAAGTGTTGATGACGTTTAAGTTTTATTTATAGCCTAATATTTCTAAATACATATAAATATAAAATTAAAATAAAATGTTTTTTTATCAACCGTTATAAAAAAATTAAACTAATTGATAGTAAATAGGTTGTTGCAAAAATAGAGCCGAAAAAGGGAAAATAAGGTACCTAAAGTAAAGAGTCTATTGGCAATATTTGAAAACCATAGCATGGCCCAAAAAACAAACAGAATTTGCATAAAACATAAAATTATCACCATTGAAACGCGACCCTGAAAACACTACTTGATTATTTACAGTAATTACAAAAACAGGTTTCGTTTAAAACTTTTAGAAAACCTGAATAAAGTTTTAATTTTCGTGTCTACTCGACTAATTTAGAGGAGCGGCAAAAAGTGTGAATATTCACTAGTCGGGATACGGGAACCATCGTAAGTGTTATTGTCACGAAAACGGATCTCACGCGTTGATCTATTTCGACCACAGTTAGGCAATCGGTGGAAAATACTTTGTCCTTCACCTAACCCCACAAAAAAAGTCTAAAGGCACTGGTCCTCCACAGCCGATTCATCCTCGCGGGAGTAAACGTTAAGGTGATGTCGCACTTTACGAGCAAAGCAGTATGGTGTTGGAAAACCATACTGCTTTGGTTTTGGAAATATCTGTCACTGAAAACTTAAAACGTTAAATAGTTGCCATCATTCAGACGACAGAACAAAATCATTGTACCTATTACACAATCGGTACAATGATTTTGCTCTGTGGACGTGTGCCCGTCATATACGCCAGCCCACACATTCAATCGCCACTGGTGTTGGAAGTGGCTCTCCCGCGAAGTGTGTGGATGCGAGCGATCGACCTCGTCAATGTTACCTCATCGGTCCACATAACAGTTTTTTTTCACGTAACGTGGATTCTCCTTTAATTGCCTGAGATACCACTCGCAGAAGTTTTCTGCGAGTGGTATCTTCTTCTTCGTAATCCCGATATCAATTAGTACGAAGGTAACGTTCGCTGTTCTGCAAGTGGTCTGCCATCAATAAACTATTGACGATTCAGTTTACGGACACGATTTATATTGCCGTCTTCACTGCCTACAGGTAATATCATTTCATAATATTCCGAGTTAGAATTATTGGAACAAAACCACGAAATAGTCTTTAAGTTGTGAAATGTAATATGTTGATGAGAATTTATTGAGATGACTTGTAATTGACCTCATATTTTGTCTTCTTCTCTTGTGGTTAGATTTCTTTCTATCGAGATTGCAAATTTAAAAAAAAAATGAATAAAAATGATTACACTAGCCAATAAACATTTATTATTTTCTATTAAAATAACATGAAAATTCAATATGAAGTTTCATTGTCAAATTATTAGGGTTGGCACTTTTTTTACTTTAATAAATATTAAGCTTTTTCTTTTTTTATAGAAGAAAGTGGCAAATGAGCTAGTGGTACGCCCGATATTAAGAGGAAGACCCAACTGCAACTGCAACAAACTAATGAGTTGCAGATGCGTTGCCTACCTTTAATGGACAGAGGAGGGGATAGATAGAAAAAAGGATA
>DWTW01002568.1:0-10856 GCA_018246275.1 Papilio slateri
GAGGTGTAGAAACCATATATTTTATTTTTATTCAATAAATTTTAATTCACACTCACACCGGTAACCCAGAGGGCTAGGCAAAGATCACGGATTTCCATTTAGCGCGATCCTGGCACACACATCTCGCTTCTTCTAAATCCATACATCTACGCATACATGCTCATGGGTTACGGGCACTCCTTATATCGCCATTCTTTAGTATATCACTAATCTAATCGATATAAGTTCTCCTGGGATCACTGCCACTCACTTATGCCACATAAATTTGTCTTGTTACTGTCTCTTCATTCATCATACTATCAGTTATCATATATCGCAAACATATACTTTGATAACGAAAACATTATTTTTATATCTGTGACGCTGTGCATCTTTGCATAATCTACTGCATCTTTTTCGGCTCTTTATACATATTGCGATTTAGCTGCATTGCTTTTAGCCATAACACCAGCAGGCAGAGGTTTCAACCTAATTGGTCGAAGAGGAGCGTGTAAGTCAAAGACTTGAATTAAGAGAGAATTAAAGATAATCTTCTCGTCCACAGTGAGAGCACAAAATACTGTATCCCAATCAATAGCACAAAGATCGGCCATAAACTTAGCAGTATCCATTGAGTTGAAGTTAACCGAAACCCCGTATCGTAATGCAGCGGATTACGATACGGGGTTTCGGTTTAGGATAACGAATTTTATAAGAGAGAAAGACTAGGTCATGATATGAGAAGGCTTCGGCGGAAGGAATTGCCCATGTGCGCTTACATAATCAGGCGAGGACACAACGAGAAGATCTAGCAAGGAAGGATCTAGGAAGTAAGGAAAAAAATGCGATGGACTAAGGGGAAGGGTATTAAGATTAATGGAGTTTATAGTTTTTTAAGGAACGGAGTTTGGAGGCACGGGTTGAGTGCAGTTTGTTATTGTTCACAAAACAGGTGTTAAAATCACCAATAATGATTGGTGTGGTCTACGGTGGTGACATTTTTTTCTAATAAAAGAAGATGAGGAGTCTTTTTTGGAGGAGACGATGATGGAGGGTTTGGAAACAGGAGGGGTGCGTGGGTAAGTTGCAGACCGTGAGGGAGTTGCACGGGCTGCCTGGGCGTAAGAAGTGCTTGAAGCTTGACATTTCCTGTCTGACGGCGTCAATTATTGACTTTTTCAGGTCGGAAGCGTTTGGGAGCTGCAGGGACAACTGGGACGGTGCTGGGACGGTGCTGGGGCGGTGCTGCGGCACTATACGGGACGCAGATCGGATTTCTTCAGCAGCCGCGACGATCTTCTTCCTGTTCGCGGCCGTTACATGTTTGCCATCAGTAATAACATCCACGAGGCAGGTGAACAGCTTCCCAATCACATATTTGAAGGATTCAATAGATGATATCTCCTAAATGGCGGCAAGTAGGGAGGGTCAGCTGGTTTCAGGGGTGCTAGAACCTCCACCCGGGTCGCCCATTGTCACCTACGTTCTAGCTCTTCGGGTTCCGAAGATATTCCTCTCGAAGTGTGAAAACCTTCGTTTCTCGAGTACATGAAAGCTGGGTTCGGTTGGTCGACCCTATGATCGCTTCACGCCGAGTGTACGCCTAGTGAATCAAAATTCACTTAGAATCGCTCTCGCATAGTTTCGGAGGTATAACCGTTACAAAACGGAAAATTCAGATGTTTTCAGAATCTTTTCAGCGGAAAAATGTGAAATTTGGCGTGAGTATTCCAGAACAGGTGTTCTGTCTCGGGATGGGTCCAAAAGTAGTACGTTGTGTACTCGAAATTATGTTTACCAATTGAATAGATACAAACACTGCACAATGGATGACACAAGGGAAATAAAACACCATTATAGTTTAAATGCCGTTAATATAATTAAAAACGTAAACATCATCTAGTATAATTACTAGTCCATCTAGGAGTAAGGTAGCCAGAGCCAGGCGATTACTAAAATTAATGTCTTTTAGGGACGGTGACGTCGCGCCGACGATCTCGCGGAATACAATACAGGTACGACTGTGGGCGTGTATAAAATATTTTATTTACAAACTCATGACAATGATTTCTCAAGTTACGTGCAGACGCGCCATCCCGCGGCGCGGTCCGCGTTGACTGAACGTTGACTTGATATTAAGTGTAAATTTGTTACATATTACGACGTACATTTCGGTACAACTACTACTACTATGGTACTAAGGGTACTAAGCAGCTCCACGAGGGTCCACTTATTTCCGATTGACAAAAACCTAGTATTTTTATGGGACATCTAATGTTAAAGATTTTACTTGGTGCCGCTGAAACAACAGTAGAGTAAATATTCAATCTATTTTCTACTTCATACTGATAAGCAGACTTGTCGTGACGCGCACGCAGTGTGAGGTCACGCCGTGCGCTCGTCGCAGACACTACGCAAGCGCAACGTTAATGCGTGGAACGTGCCAGCTTCAGTTAACCGACCTGGAGGGTCTGAGGTGGACCAAACGATTCACTCGGTCCGACCGGAGAAGCCCCGACAAGTAGTTTTACATTTAGGGAATCAATTATCCGGTACTAGTATCCCCCCTACTTACTTTAACAACCAAAACTGGCACTAAATCTGCAATGGCTGTTGCGGATACTCGAGTAACAGTCGTCGCCCAGCACCGTGTGACCCGCTCGCACGTTTGCTATCAGAGACAAAGCTCCCATTTATTTTTAAATTAAAGAAAAACATAAAAATGTTTGTATCTCGTTAGAAAAATAAAAACTTCGAACGAAAGAAATGAATATTCATTTTTTCAGGATTTCATTTTTTTTATTTTATGACCTGGTAACATAGACCTTTAGGTCACCTAAGGATTTCAAATGCACCACCTAACCTAAAATGTTCAATCGATATGGATCCATTACAAAGAAAAAAATCTTAACGGTTCGGAATGTTTATTTTGACGTAGAACAGCATCGGCCCACCGCAGTGCAGTTTATAAGTCCGTGGCTCGATTGCTTAAATGAGTTTCTTTTAAAGTTGCCCGATGTTGTAGGGCGGATACATGTAGATGGGGGTAAAAAAAACAAACTCATGTAGCAATACATTTCTACAAGATTCTGGTCACGGAACAGAATCGGAGTGAATACTGATGGAGTCCTACGAAAGGCACATTCAATAGGAATATATTTTTTGATAACTGGGTTGTATAAGAGCGCGGGGCTCGGCCGTGACCTACACAAATGTAATACTATTTGTAGGTCCATACCATTGTGGTCATCGTCGTACGTACGTCCGTCAGTACGTCGCTCTGTGGGTCCGCTCGGCGACCGCACGGCCGGGGTTATATTTTATCGCAAAATTATTTCATTGCGCAATAGTCAGTCTATATGCAAGTTTGGAGAGCCTGACCAAAAACTTTTCTTAACTACCCACCCAAAAAAAAATTCACATTAGTAACATTTAGCGATCGAGTAGGTGTTCACGGAGAGTACGACGCGACCGGTACTGGTCAACGATATTTCGTTGGTAGGATTTGTACAGCATCCATTTCTAATAAGAACCCTACGGCTATAAGGTAAATAATACGACGCCATCATAAGCTGGCATGGGCCCCATGCTACGTCCATTGCTGCAAAGTGGTTCTGTTTAATGAAACTAAAACTACACTAAACATAACGCGAGTCGTTAGTACATGACACGAGAGGACTTTAGTTTTACATTAAATGCATGTAAAGACATCTAGCGTGGAGGCGAGGCGTGTTCGGTGTACGCCTTATATACTTGTGGA
This sequence comes from Papilio slateri, assembly GCA_018246275.1. Lineage (NCBI taxonomy): Eukaryota > Metazoa > Arthropoda > Insecta > Lepidoptera > Papilionidae > Papilio > Papilio slateri. Next base: position 3,740 of record DWTW01002568.1, read on the forward strand.
CCTTTTTTTTAATAAAATATTTAATTATTTAAATAATACAGCAGCGACAACCGCCGGCGGAGCTGCTGTGTCCGACGGCCGCGGATTCGAATCCTTAGCAACTTATATAAAAGTTTTAATCGAACTCGAGAGCGAATAACACCATGCCGAATATGATCGAATAGCGATGGAAAGATTATTAGTTTTTCACTAGAAAATCGTGCGATGTGCGCAAACCACGCACAGTTGACGCGGCGTCTGGCGAAGCGTCGACCTCTGGGGATGTATTTCAACATAGGAATTTCAAAGTGTTAGTTTACAGCTTCCACTTAAAATAGGATCCGAATCCGCGAACACCTCTTTATTTAATCTAAATGCATGCGACGGAGGCGCCGCTCGGGTTCCGCCGTGGTGTAGGAGTCACGCCGGCGATGGGCGGCGCCGCGCACGCCCCGCCCGACGCGCCCTCAGGCCCCGCCCACCGCGCGGCTCTCGCCGTCTCGCTCCAGCCCGCAGCCTCGCTCGCTCCCACTCTTCACAGCCGTCGCGCCGTCCCACTCGCTTCCGAGCTGAACGCCCAGTTCCTCGGACACATGATCGTGAGTCCCGTTCACGGACTCGTTATTTTCAGGAACCTCCACGGTTTGCTGGAAATTTAAAACGCACAACTGAGACTGTTTCATTCATAAGTTTTCACAAGTTTTCAAGTATTAAGTTTTAAATAATACCAAGCTTACTTCACAGTGTGAACTTTAAGAGTCGGTTTGATTTTATTGACTCTTAACTATTAATGAGGCGGAGATTTGGACATTCACAGTGCGACCGGCCCGATAGTCGCGCGTCACAGCGAGCGATTGTGAGAGCTACGCCCAAGTTTCTCTAAAAGGTAGAATCCGGAACTAAGAATTGCTATGAAGAATAAAAGTTGGTGACATAGCTTTTGAAGTCAGCCCACTAGGAGCTACTTTAAGAGCTATGACGCCACATCTTTGATCTCCGATGAATGTGATAAAAGGACCGACCACATTCGTGGAGTTAATGACTGGCCTCCCATCTAGATGAAACGACGACTTCATGAAGACGGCAGGAAACGATCGGTACTCACGGAGGCGAGGGCGGGCGCGGCGGCGGGGGAGCGCGGCAGCCACAGCGTGGTCCAGCAGCCGTCGGGCTCGAGAAGGCACTCGACGCTGGCCAGGAACTCCTGACCGCTGAAGCCGCCTGCGCAGTACAGCACGTCGCGCACCACGCACAGCGCCGGCGCCGCGCGCGCCTCGCGCAGCAGAGGGCCCTGTCGCGTCACACATCAAGTCACACACCGAGTAGTACTGCAGTGCTCGTTAGCATTATTAAATCTTTTTTTATTACGTATTGTGAATTTTTGATATTGCAGCTTCATTTATTATATCACGCCTTTTCAAACCAACAACTATAGTGGCTTGTGTAACCGAAACTCAACATATGACTACTCTTCTTTCTCTGCCGTCGTATCATGCTCATTAGGAATCAATAAAATAATTTGTAACGAATTAAGAAATGTGCATGTGCATATTCTTTTCGGACCGTATGATACGAGGGGGGATCTTCTAGCTTCCTGCAGCGGCGTTACGACTGCGGACCAATAAGACATGCCTCGGGGAGAAGCAGAGCAGAAAGCATAGCCGGCAGCAATGGTTGGAAAAGCATCTTTCGACTATACATATTGTGTGTGCGTACCTCTCGCCATGCGGGCGCTTCGGGCGCGAGCCAGGCGGTGGTGCGCAGTGAGGCGCCGCCCGAGGAGCCGCCGGCGGCCAGCAGCCGGCCGCGCCACACCGCGCCGCCTACCGACCGGCGCGCCGTGGGCAGCGCGGGGCCCTCCGCCCAGCCGCCGGCGCGTAACCGCTCCGTGCTGGCCAGGCAGTGCCATGCGTCGCAGCCACCCAGCACCCACGCCTCGCCCTGCCACACCACGCCAGCGCACTGCGACCGTCCTAGGCACACGCAAGCAAGATGCGTTCTAATATATAGATTATTTTTATTTTTTCTACACGCAATATTAGCGCCAGTCGTAGTGTTGCGATAAAGTATCCCCTAATACAGTAGTATAGTATAGTTAGTAAACTATATAGAATTCATATTTAACAGCGGTAGAGTCCATAACAACAACATCTGGTGCACGAATGGGTCAGCTCGACGAAGTAGAAGTATGCTTCTGCGTTTCGTCTGATGAAGTGCGGTCCCCGAGGCCAAATTTCAGTCCACTTCCCCTCCCATAATTTCCTAATGAGAATAGGATAAGTAGGGGAAGAGGAATAGACGGGGAGAGCATGGATAGGAAAAGGAAACATTTTCCTGTCTATCGCCTCCACTGTCCATTAAAGGTAGGAAACGCATCTGCAACTCATTTGCCTGTTTCGGATGCCTATGGGTAGCGGTTATTTAACATCAGTTACGCTTGCTCGTTTGCTACTTTCTTAAAAAAAAAATACAAGATTTAATACTAATAGTGAAGGAACGGTCAATTTACCCGTCTTGAGCGGCGGCGCCTCGGTCCACGTGTCAGTGTGCGGCGAGTAGCAGTGCACCTGGCGCAGGCAGCGGCCCGCCGCCCAGCCGCCCGCGACGTACAGCACGCCGGCGCGCTCGTCTGCGGCGGCGGCTGCGTGCGAGCGCGCCAATGGCAGCCGTGCGCGCCGCGCCCATGCGCCTCCGCTGAACGCGTCCACCGAGTCCAATTCCGCGTGGCCGTCGCTACCGCCCAGCGCGTACAGCACGCCGCCCAGCACAGCTGCAGGGAAGCGGCCGCGCGCGCTGCGCATGTCCGGCAGCGCCGCCCACGAGTTGGTATCCGGGTCATACGCCTCCGCGCACCGCAGCACCCGCGCGCGGTCGTACCCCCCGCATACCAACAGCCGCCCGCCCAGCTCGGCCGCGCCCAGTGCGCACCGCGGTACCGACATGGGTGCCAGGTGAGGCGCGTCTCCCGGCTCTGCGGCGCCACCCAGCCGACCGCCGCGCGCCGAACTGCCGCTACCGGTGCGCCACGCGATACGCGCCGCCGCCAGCTTGCCCTTCAGCGCGAGCAGGGCGCGCGTGACGCCGGCACCGGGTGCGGCGCGCGCCGCCAATACGCCTGTGTCACCGGCGTCACGCTCTTCCTCGGCTCGCTCCTCGGGCGACACGTCCGCGCGCTGCTCGCGCTCGTTGCGCTCGGCTCGGTCAGTGCGCTCGCGCTCGGCGGCCCGGCGCCGCACGCCGCGCTCGCGCTCGGCCGCCTCACGCCGGTACTCGTGCAGCTCGGGTGCGTCTCCACGACTAGCCGGCAGCTCGCCGCAGTCCCGCAGGGCACCCTCTACGTCCACAAACAGGAGGTGCGTCCGCAAACACAAATCTTCTAGCTGTTTAGGAAATGAGACTGTTACTATAGATATGATGGAAATTTTACTTGAAAGGTTTTTTATTGCGCATACCTACCGATTTTTTTTAGGATAATGCCAAAAAAGGTCTGCGATAAGAAAGGCGGAAATTTGTTTCGCTATCTCTGTGCCAGTATTGTAGGTTTTTAAAGAAAAAGATGATAAACGAGCAAGCCGTTCATCCAATATTAATTAGTGACCGATACCCACAGGCATCTGCATCAAGCAAATGAGTTGCAGAGGCGTTGCCTAACTTTAAAGCACAGAGGAAGGGATAAACAGAGGAAGAGATAAACAGAGAAAAACATTTCCTTATTAGAAAAGGACTGGAATTGGGCCTCCAGCAGGTGCTGGATGAGTGCGGTCACTTATCAAGCGAAACGCAGAATACTTCTACTTCACGCCTGTCTTCTGCAACAGCTGTTACTGTTGCGGTTTCTATCACTGTTATTGTGTCGGGATGGATACTGACACGCGCGCCGGCGGCGAGCTGGTCGCGTAGCCAGGTCAGCGCGGCGCCGGCCACGGCGGCGGGCGCTTCCTCGCCGCGTTCGGCGCTCGTCTCGCGCAGCATCTCGATGTGGATGAGCGGCAGCGCTGCCAGCGCGCCGCACGCGCATATCTCATCGAACTGAAAACGCACAAAAAAAAGTTCCGGTTCACAACTCTAACGATTGTTATGTCAATAAACATACATTGGTATGTACAGTGACAGGGCGGTGCTCTACTCACGTGCTCCGAGATATAGCCGTCGAGCGCGGCGCGGTGGTGCCGTTGCAGGTCGGGCAGCGCGCGCACGGCCAGCGCATCGTGCGGCGCCGGGCGACGCACCAGGCGCTCGGCGAGGTGCGCGCGCGCCGCCTCCACGCGCAGGCGCGCCGCCGCACGATACAGTCGGCGTGCACCCGCCGCGTCGCGCACGCGCAGACGCCCTGTGTACGCGTACTCGACCAGCTCGCGCAGAGCGTCCGCATCGACGTCGGGCAGTCGCAGCGCGGGCGCAGCGGCAGCGGCAATGGCGGGCGCGACCGGGGCGGCCGGTAGCGCGGCCGGTAGCGCGGCCAACAGGCGCGGCGACACGGCGGCCAGCACGGCGCCGTGCGCGGCCACCTCCTCGCCGGCGCCGCCCACCGCGCCTGCTACCAGCAGCACGTCGTAGTGCTGGCGTGCCTTGCGCAGAGCGTTGAGCGCAGCCAGCACGCGCGCCGGCGCCGCCTCGTCCACAAGCGATAGCTCCTCCTCCAGCGCACCCGCCTCCTCGCCCTCGCTGTCGTCTGAGCGCGCGCCGCCGCTGCCACTCTCTGCGACAAAACGACAAGTAGACGTAAAGCACCTCTATCGTATGCTAGTTTAATACTAAGGATCGTTGTTGATCGTAACCGAGTGACCGACTCGGTGCTCTGCAGTGCTCGGGGGCGCTCGGGGACAGCCACCTCGTTAACCTCGATAAGCCTAATCTAAAGATTACTGCAGCAGGAGCACGTCGCCCGTCGCTCGAAGGGCCGGAGCACTGCGCCTCAGTAAAAACAAACGATATCAACACGATAAGATATCACGCAATGATGACATTGAACATTTTAATTATCTTATAAAAATTAAACTCATGAAATAAATACACGCAAAAAACAATTATATTTTTTTTTAAGTATTTCAACGCGAATACTACGTGTTATGACTTTATAATTGAGACTTTAGTTATTTTACAATTCCGATGATTCACAAGAGTCGCAAGAAGTTCAACGTCCCATGTCGCAGTTGCCTAGTGACAAAATCCAAATATTAACTATACCTACACAAGAGGGATCGAGTTCTATTTCGTCAAAACACGAGCAGGCAGACCTACCAGATGTACAGATCAGCAACAACGAAGAAGCGTAAATCACCTCGACGTAAGGTTCGTTTTCTGTAAGGATGTGGTCGAGCCGGCATATCCGTGCAACGGCTGTTGCCGCTCGCGACCTCTGTCTGTTGTGACCGCAGTTTAAAGGTTTACCCGGGTCCATATTGATACAGTTTTCTTTTCTTTTTAACAAGCTTTTATTTAACTTTAAGCGCGTAGAGTGTTGGCGTCAGGCAGGCAGTTTGGATGACGATGCATAGTTAGCTAAGTGACGTCACTTTGAACGCAATAAGGCGGCACAAGATGGTGGACTAAAGTTATATCAAATTCATCAATTTATTAGATTACACAATGTATTTATGTATTTATTTAGCCATTTTATAAAAGTACTTTTGCTTAGATTTACTTTAGTCAAGATTAGAAGTTACATAATTATTGTATTCTTGTTTATCTACACGTTTTAAAACGTTTAAAACGATTTCAGATTTCAGTTCAGATACGTGCATTCGTGCTAAACTCTACAAACGCCCAAACCAGATCTGAATATGAACTTCATAAATATGTGGGTACATCTCGCTACAGTCTTGCTATCAAGTGCAAATATTTATGAATTGCGATGTAACAGTATTCCTATCAAAGTCTCTTGTTGTCCTTAGTTTACTGTGCATTACCATAGATCTGCGCAAGATTACGATGCAGTTGAAGATAACTGTACAAGTTGTATAACATTAAAGTAATGACGAAAAAGTGCTCTCCGAGGCTAGCTGTTTAGCGTTGTGATTCGAGGATAATCGGTAGATTGTATCACATCTGTACAGTTTCTTGGTGTAGCCAAGCGAAAAGCGCCTAACCCGGGAGCACTTTTGGAGTTATACATTTCACCCGGGTTCGGGTTCCCCGCTATATTTATCATCTCCCCATTTTATTTAATTCTTCACATTATCCTCGATGGAAAACGGACTCGTCTCGCGCAGGTAGGTCCCAATAGCGAGACGCCGAAGCTGTCACGCGCACAGGTGTCTCGCCACGTGCCCGCCGCGACACTTGCGGCCGGTGTATGCGGTACACTTAGCACATGACAAACTAAGCTAAAGGCCGAGCATATGTCTGCTATTCGCGTACATTATAAATATAATAAATTGCCCGTCTTACGAGTACATGATAAATAGCGTCTTTTCATACGTCACCGTAAAATTGAAAACGTTGTTAGCTTTTATATCACTAGCGATGTATGAAACTGACGGAAAATTATGAACTGAACTAAACATTTACTCTTTCTGTTTTTCTTCTTTTTTTATTTTTATATTCTATCAATCCATCTCCAACCGAAGGAACCTAATCTATGATATCTAATCTTCCATTCTCCCTCTTCACTATTTGTACTGTACCGTAATAACGCAAGGCAAAATATCAGTTCACAATTTCATATCGATAGATTATGAATTATCAAGAAAAAGTAGGTAGTAGTTTAATTGTTAATGTTATGTACAGTTCATAATTTTACGGTGACACGTATAATTTAAGCCGAAGTCGCGTAAACGCGTCTTGGGCTCGTGTCCGCGTGTGTTTTTCTTTTTAACTTTCAAATTCCTGGCGATGTCGATGGGTCGTTTAACACCAGGTGACTCTTGTTTATCGTCTATCATAAACAAAACCATAAAAAAAATTACGATAAAATGGTCCACTTTGAAATGTCTACCTCTTCAATGTGCGACAGCATGAAGTTGTAAGTGTGTACCTAAGGCACTTTGTACGAGAGCAAAAAACTTATAGTTTGGCTTCGCGCACCATCACGAATAATATCGTGTCGAATACGATTCTTAAAATAGGTTAAAAAAATGTAATAGATGGTTAAACAATTTTATTTATTCATTATTTATAATATAAGCCGGCTGCGGGC
>DWTW01002569.1:0-10856 GCA_018246275.1 Papilio slateri
TTTTTTGTACTTTTCTTTAATAAATAAGGAACCATAACACGTTAATAAATTTAGCAGCATCATCGACAATGTTATTTTGCAGAAACGAAATTATCTTCGTTTAGAATCTTGAAAATTTGGGAACCTAATAATCTCATTGAAAAGACAACTACCAACGCTTTCCTGTCGATACTAGTTAGATTATGGTGTTTTTTTCATTATGATGAAAATAATATAATCTTACTTCGATTAAAGTGTCATCCTCACTATTTTTTCTTCCTTAATAAAGAGTAAGTGCAAAATATAATATTTTATTTCCTCATACGAGAGCCAATTGAAATAAATTATTAAAGTTATTTAATAAATTCTCGCCGTCTCTTCCATTATTTTTTAACTAGCACCTTGATTAAGGTCAGAAATGCACTACAACCTACAACTCTTTCGATCTTTGCGGATATTTATGATAATCCAGTCAATTAACAACAAATGCTAGCTCGCTTGCGGCATACACACATTAAAAAAATCTTTGTTTTTTGGTCAACCATATTGTGAGATCAATAGAGCCTCATTAATATTTCTGAATGATTCATTCAATAAGGCGAGATAAAAAGTAACGCTCCGCGAGACACCTTCGTTAGCACATTTATAACGGAAGAAAACATTATTTGAATTAATGAAAGAAATCAATAAAAACTTTTGTGCCATCAATGAAGATATTACAAAATCAATGGATATATCATTTATTAGATGTTGCCAGCAGCTTCGCACGCATTCGTTTCTTATTTTCCTCGTTGGAAATTTTTGTAACTTGATTTCGCTTGGCATTTGTAGGTGAACGTCAAAAAGTTGTTATCGATTTCCGTGGTAATGTAAGTCATGTTACACATTACCATGGGTTTTTTTTGAGATAAAAGGAACCCTGTGTTCTTTTCTGTACCCCAGACAATGTGTGTGCAAAATTTCACGATGATCGGTTGGGTAGTTTACGCGTGAAAGCGTTACAAACAAACAAACTCACATTCGTATTTATAACATTAGTTAGGATAGTAAGGATGAACATTCTGTCAATCTGCTGTAAATCCTATTAAAATATTAGTAAGCTTTATGAAAACAACCGAATGAGTTCGTCTTGTAGACTCCCAGTCTGACGCCTAGTTTTTTTCAAAGTTTCCTCTGTTGCCAACCTTATATTTATCGAATTCTTCTGATAGTATAGGCTATACCTAAGTAAAGAAAAATAATTACTTGTCAATATTGTTTCCAATACAAATTCATTAGAACACCTAAAAGTTTCTTTAGGCCAATCGTAGTCTATGGTTTGAGAAAACGTAACAGAATTATTTTCACTTGTATAGAATTAATATGGACAATGTTTTCCCCAATTTCTAATAGAGGGTGTTCTGTAAGGCATCAATAGAATAAATTATATCGAAGTTTTTTTATTAAAACATTTTTCTCTGGATAAGTCGATAGGTTTTGCATTTTTATTGACTTTCAATGAATATTAATGTCCACCGCGCGTCGCCGCGTTATCCAGTCTGACAGTTTCACAATCAAATTCACTAATGCCAAACGATTTTTTTTATCATAAAAGCTCATGAATTTATCATTGTTGTATAATTTTATAGTATAGAGGGATATGGGAGAGAAGTACATACTGGGCCAACCCCACATAGCTCGGCCAAGAGCAGGAGAAAGATAGTATAATTGTGTAGTACGAAAACCTAGGTACTATATGAAATGTAATACATGATCTGAGCGTCACATGTTGACCGGAGTAACTTAGTAGTAACGGCGGCAAAATATTAATGACTTGATTATACACAGGTTCGAGGAATATACAGCGATGCATTCCGTTCATCTATTAGGAGGAATATACAACGTGCAGAACGTTCATCTATTGGTCGTTAATAAAGCTCTATCTCTTGCGAGGCAAACGCCTTTTCAATCTGAACTTTAAGTCATACTCATCACGCTATATATCAGCGATCGATTGTGAATTGTGTTGTCAGTTGATGATTTGACTAGGCGTATTATAAATTGTTCGCAAATTGTGAACTGTTGACAATTGACGTGTGACATCTTTCAGTTCACAATTTGCTGACAGTTTATAATGCCCAGTCCGATTATAATTTGAAGAAGCTCACAATCGATCGGTGAAATATGTATATGTCTTTGGCGGGACACCATCGGCGATCCAATTTCAAAATTGTCTATTTTAGAGTTTCTCCATGAAGTATGAGAATAGGACTATTCGATAAAAAAAAACCCTATGCACTCACACTAATGCGGAATGGTATTTATAGCAAAGAAATATTATCCAATTACAGAGTTGATTCCGTAATGTACGTTCTAATTTTGTGTGCTTAAATTTTCGGAGCAAATTCAGCGTATGACGTTCCCACTCTACCTAATTACCGGTACGTACCGCGTTCGTCGCGATGAGTCAGCCGCGGCTAGGCCGGGGCCGCAATGGGCATTAAAAAGTCACGGGTAGCCGCATAATGTTCTACAATGCCTTTTGAAACTTACGTAACTCAAACGGTACGAGTTTCGATGAACAAAAGGCATGCTTTACGTAAATTAAAAATAAATAATAAATCGACATTACTTATTGACACTATAGATGGCGTCCTATGAAAGTACACAATTGGCAGAGTACCTTATCAATGTCGCTCACTTTTTTTTAATCAATCTACTATAATATCCTTTTATAAATCAAGGTCTTAAGATAAAAAAAACTTTCCTTCCACGATAAAATTGAGTTTTTCACCGACCTCAAATATAGATGCAAAAGAATTTCAAAGGATCAGTTCCTCTCGTATTATGGACGTTTATGGCTGTCGGTGATCACTAAACTGTACTTTAAAATAAAACAACAGTTGCAGTTTAATTAACTTGTTTATTTCATTTCACATAAGTCTGATTTAACCCCTGAGGTGAACTATTTTTTGTTTCGATAATTCCCTTAAAGCCCGAAAATGACCTATTTTACAATCTTTTCAGTAAATTCTAATCAATCGATAAATTACAATATTTTACAATCGGAATGTTTTTATAGTAATTATATTCTAGACAGGGCACTTAAGTAAGGAATATACAAAAGAGAATGTACTGTATGCTAAAGTTGAAAGTGTCAATCAAATTAATGACATATTAAAGTAGAGCGATATTAATTGCATCCATAACTAATATGGTCCTTCATAAGAAACAATGAATCAGTAAGCGATTAAAAATATCCTAAAAGAGATAATAGATAAAATGGAACGTGTTAAATGGGATTAGTTGAGTAGAAATATCCCTCAGACAGTCGGGGCCACTATCTAATTGATTCCGGATATTCCGGGCAGAGGCGAAGTTTGTGAACGAATTTAATTCGAATCTATTCGTGTTATTTATGCATTGCTTTATTAGGTCAGGCTTCACGGGGTTGCTTTGGGCCCGATCGATGTACATGTTGCCGAAATAGCCAAAAGTTGAAACACGCGTAGGGTGCCCAGACGACAGGTGTTCAAACAGTTTCACCTTAGCTTTTAACCTTCAGATTTATCTTACTGTGGTATTAATTTATCCATTTAGAAATAATATTTAAGTTAGTAATTTTTGTGGTTTTATGATTTTATACCTTGTGTGTAATTTAATTGTTATTTTAGCTCCCCCGTCTATACTCGTATAAATAAAAATCAATTTTGTATGTTTGTACTCTATGCGTTTCTAACGCATTGATCAGATTGTGATGAAACTTTGGTAGGGTGTTCGTGAGGACGCCCGCAAGGGTTTCTGGGCTAAAATCTATATAAAAAAGTATAGATAGGTATAGAAAGTAGATAAAACGTTATTTATTTACTGATATTTTTGGAATTGTGGGCGAAATGCCAAAAATCAAGCAGACAAAAGAAATGAAAAAGCATTGCCACTATTGTGCATAATTTAAATACCAATCTAAATATACATTTTGTGCAGAATATACACCCAAACACTTTTATTCGCATTGCAACGCACGCCGGAAATAGCTAGTTTTGAATAAATCCTAATCTGTTACGTGCGTTACTTTACGACAATTACTTTTTTTTAATGCAGTAAGGACAAAAGAAGACAGCAAATACTGACATCAGTTTTCACTAAGCTTATTTTTTTTTAGCAATTATTTTAAAAGTGAAATCGTGGATTTCTTTTGATTTTAAAGTTTTGTCTGCAACTGATGTGTATTCAATATTTCAATTAAGTTTTAAGAAATTTACATCATAGATGCAGTGTAACTGACCGGCGGGCTGGGCGCAGGCAACGAGCGGCGCATTAAGCTTTCTTATCTTTTTGCAAGTTATTGGAGCGCAAAATCAATTGATTTCATTGTCCAGCGCCGGTCAGATGGACGTTAGTACGGAGGAGCTAGCGCGGAAACAGCTTTGTTCCAATCTTCATACTAGCGATGACTGACCAAGCTCGTAACTACGTTTGCATCGACCTATTTAGCGAGTCCAATGTTCGACAGGGGAATTACAATCCCATAAGAATAATAACTTACTAGCTATGTGCCCTGGCTTCGCACGGGTAACAAGTATCATCTTATTACGTTTTCTTCAACTACCATCGATATATTTCAGTCAAATTTCATAATTAATGCTCGAACCTTTCGCATGAATAATTTCGTCTATTGTTGACGGTGAGGCCTTCCTCTATGATTTTCACTATATAATTGATCCTCTGTTTGCAACAAAATCCCGTTGCCTTCACGATGCCATCGGTCCATCCGGGAGCGCAACACGCCTTCTGACTATTACTTTTGTGTCCCATTATTTTTCTTTGTACTATATTCTATCAGAAATAGCTCTCTCGATTGCTTGCTGTGCGACCCAACTTAAGGGCTAACTCTCGTTAGAGGATTTAGTAAATATTACACTACGTACCTTCATTCCAAGGCTCTTCCGTCATCTGTCGTCACTAACTCGACAAATGTGGCCACTTTAATGCTTAAAGATTATCTACCCACAAATCTTAAAAGAGTCAAAAATATCTTAAAAGGGTTAAAGTTAATTATCCAAAGTATGATATCCCCATATGCAAGGTAAAAGCGACATTTACAAAATCAAAAGCTCTTCAAGTATAAAGGTGAGACGTTCGTCCCCTCGGCTAAGACTCACCGACCGTGGAGGGTACTGGAGTGTCGCCGCTAACTAATGACCCTACAGACCAAATACGAGCTCGTTGGATAACTATGCCTTCAAATAAATTATACTGATCTCGAGTTCTACAAAGAACGATTTTGTTATTTGAACTTTATGAGAAAAATTTGAAAAAAGATATAGGTTTAACAGTAATTGCATTTTGATTGGATATTTCAGTGATTGTGCCGACGGGTTGCCAAATTTGTGCCCGGTAAATATCGGTGAGCAGTGACAGTTCATTTTCATTTAACTGTTTTGGGCAGTTTCAGACAAAGTGGTAACGATGACAATACAAATCTCGCAATAAATCAACGTTACGTTTTTTTTCTTCCTGCCCTTTTCCCACTTTATGTGCAGTCGACACAGTAGCCCATACTGTAAGGCTAGGTTTTGGCTATAGTTCTTTTACGGCTGGCCGCCTGCCTGACACGAACCCTCCTCGGGCATATACATGAAATATTAGTAGGTTATCGAAATAATTTACTAATATTTCTTTTAACCATGTCCAAACAAGTTTTAAACTTTGTTGGACATGGTTAAAAGAAACGGTTCACCTGTTAAACCTTATAAATCAGACGTCACTAATCAGCTGGGGTTTTCGCGCGTCCATCATTTATTTAGAACGATGAGAAAACACACAACGGTTGAAGCGCCGACTTTGTATCCGCTTTAATATTTAAAAAGGCCACGTCGCAAAGAGCCGTGTTTCTAATTGTGTTAAACGACACAGGCAAATTATATGCCTGAATGTAGGTCACCTTGAAACGGAATATTTTAAAATGGAAAGACACAACTGAAAGGAGTAACTGAAAAAGTCATATATTAAAGGCTTATTTTGAACGCCATATTGTCAACTTCCGTCGACTTATTCAACTTAACAACTAAGTTATTGCATCGAACAAGCAATATTTTAATTTCTTGTGATTAAAAAATTGAAAAAAAAAACTCTTAAATCAATTAAAACAAATAAACTTAGCCTGTCGATTTCTGTTCATTTTGATTAGGCTTAATGATTACTTAGATTTGATTGACATAGCTTGATGGGTAATGGCTAAAACTCGTGAATTTTGTGAATATTAATCCAAAAAGTTATTTGGGGGTTCGAACCTCAAACTCTCTTAAACTTCTAACACTACGATTAGTTAATGTATAATACAATTTATAAAGGAAAGATTTCTTTGCCATAGTGGATAAACTCTGAAAACTTCTAAACCAATTTTAATGATTCTTGCGCTATGAGAAAGCCATATTTTTTATTATCAACGTACAATATTTAAACACAGCCGAGTGTTGCCAGGTGTAAACGGTTATCCATAAAATAAAAGTTATTGTACATATGTATATATTGTATTAAATCTGATAATTAATGACGCTTTATTTTTTTCTCGAACAAAAAACTTCACACTTTAGTCGTTTGAAAGTTTTTGGTTGTTAAAAACTTTGCACAAAGCCTTGACTGACCTTTTAATTTTCTTTTCCAATCTACAAAATTTCCCAGCAAAGTTGTCGCCTCTGTACACTCTGTAGGGAGCCATATATAACAGCTTTCAAGAATGATTTAAACTTTTCTATAAATTTTTGTTTGTAATTCAAAGCAGGTTTTCAACAGAAAACGTTTACAAACCGTCAATATTCTAATGGTTAATGGAAACATGCACACCATGGTCGTGGGTTCGAATCCGCCATTTGACTATTGTCGTGAAAAAGATTTTTTAAACTTGGTTGGACATGGTTAAAAGAAATATTAGTAAACTATTTCGATAATCTACTAATATTTCATATATATGCCCGAGGAGGAATGCCGTCAGGCAGGTGGCCGGCCGTAAACAAAACTATAGTCAAATCCTATTACTGTATGGACTTCGGTCATACTGTCCCGACCCTCATAAAATGGAAAAAGGTCAGGAAAAAAAAAGACACTAGATTTCAAAGCAAATAACCCGACAAATCTTGACAGTATTAGAAGTTTTACAAAGAGAATAAATGACGTGTGTCTAGAACAATAAAGCGACCTATATTGCATTTTAAATGGAGAAGAAAACAAGTTCTAAGTATCGACAATTTGTCGTACACAAGGACGGACTCGTTGTACAAGCAACACGTCGTCTTTGAACCAGGTCGATATCGATTCTTTATTAATTTTCTATTCTTGTTAAAGAGAGACAGGCTGGCTTCCGATGAAACGTTCCCATAACTGACCTTTTACCTAGTTCGTACAATATAACTCCTCAGCTATAAAATATTAAGGTGTTAAATTATAGTACAGCTTATTGTGTTTGAACCTTCTTCTAACCTTCAACAATTAACATAACAAACCTAAACTTTTATCCGTTACCATGATCCGATGGGATCAACTATCGTCAATGATGGTCACTGAAGAAAAAGTTTACTGATAATTCATCAACAAGAATTATTTCTTGCTATTTTTAAATAATATCGAAAAGTAACGAAAATTTAGTTTTGGTGTTGCGGAAAATTAAGTAAATCGAATCGTGTAACTGGTCGAAACAGTGACCACACATTTATTAGATTACGTCTTCCCTTTAACTCTGCTGTTAAATATATTCACGAGGAATGTCATTTGATGATGAAATTACGCATTTCATAAACACTATAGCAGTACAAATCTATAGAATCTTGTCCGTGTGTCCGGAGTAACTCACGAAAGTAAAACTTGTCAGAATGCGTTAGCTTTATATATACATATATGTGTTATCGATCGATCCTGAACTTCATCACTTTATAATCTGACTAGTCATATTACAAACTGTCTGCAGATTGTGAACTGAAAACATTTTTTTAAGATATTATTTTTAACCGTGATGACCAAACTAACGAACCTAACGTATCTTCCATCCTAACTTAAACATTAACGTAACGTATGCCTAGTCCGTTTATAAATTGACGATGTTCAGGATCGGCCGGTGACACCTGTAAATAGATTACAGAATAGCAATGTAGCTTGGAGTAACTACTTCGCGACTTCTAATCTCTTATCTGATCTTCAGTACCCATTAACATCCGCAACAACCCGAAATATTACACATGAGTTGTGGCATTCCGATGATAATAATGCCGATTTTGTCAGAGATATACTGCATAAGTCAGTCAGTCGGTTCATCGATTTATTCAAAGGCACTTTGGATGCAGCTTGAATATTTTATTTTAAACTTAGTTATGGTACTAAAAAGTTGCATTTTGAAGCATTGCTATCTTGCCATCTAAGGCAATGATTACAGCTTGGCATATGACAGCGACGTGGATGCCAAAAGCCGGGCCGAGTTTTGGCATTTACTTTAACGCGAAAGCGTAGTGCTACAACTGTACTTATGTAAAATATACAATAAATATTACGTCCCCATTTATATTATCATCATAAAGTAGCAATAGAAGCCATTTTGGAAGAGTTTTCTTTTTGAATTAAATTCAGTTTTTGTTTTTTAATTATAATAATAATGTCATTGGTCGTAGGTACCAGACATTGAAATAAGATCGCTGTCATACGCTGAAATTTTAATCCGTGTAGCAAAGGTTTGTACGTTACAGCAAAATTTAAATTCTACCCTGTAGGGATATTTTTTCGCACTGAGCGGTCGTTGACCTCGTGTGTAGCTAAGCCTACGACCGGAGGCAGAGTGGTCACGTGAGAATCGAATCAGCTCGCTTCGTTAACAGCCACCGCCTGTGGTCTCACATACACGACGTAGGGATGGGGGTTATTGCATTAGCGGAAAATGGAAGACGCGCTGTATCTATGGTGCAAACTTTTTTTAGGTTGTATTGTAGTCTAAACGGCTTGACCGATTTTAAAGAGTGAGGTGTCATTCGATTCGTATTCTTTCCCGGGGGTCATATACTATATTTTTAAATTAACTATCACTTGTAGTAAGTTCAAAAGTCTAAGCGTTTGTACACACTCAGGCTAGCGAAAGCAACAGATGTAGCACGAATGGGCCGGGGATATATTACGACCCCACGGAATATTAGCGTGAAGTAGTGATATTTTTATTATAATGGATATACCAGTGCTTGATCGGAAGATGGTACGCACCAGTTTGGCAATAACATATTCACTCTTCTCTTGAAGGTAACCACGTTCTAATTGGACGGAAACACTGATGCTGGCAACTTGTTCCAATCTTTTGCCGTACGCACTATGAATGAAGATCAAACGCGCGGTATATCCACGATAAAATAATGAAGATCAGCCGAATGTCTAAACGTCCAATGGTAGAATGGAGATGGAGGAATTAATGAATATATATACTTCTATCTTTTCCTTCTCCTTTTTTTATATCGACTCCCTCCTACAATAAGACTGACCTCCTACGAAAAACAACTGTAACTCTAGATAGTTGCGAATATTGATGGGTAGCGATGGACATGATGGACGATGAATGATTCGTTCAGTTTATAATATGCCTAGTCCGATTATAAACTGACGAAGTTCACAATCGGTCGGCGATAGACAGTCGGGTGAGCTACTAGCACGTTTGCCTTTTATCATAAAAGGTGAGATATTATAGCTATCCTATTTTTAGTACTGTTTAATTTAAATTTGTTATGTAAATCCATATTCTCTGCCTACCGCTCTGGGTTATGGGCGTGAGTGCATATATATTTATTTATTTATTCTACTATATGTAAATATAATCTGTGCCGAGTAATAAAAAACATTAATTACAGTATATATACTTAGTTGGATTGTTTTAACCTTGAGTACAGTTCTGTTGGAAGGTTATTTACGAATGTATTTGATTTGGAGTGTTATCCATGACCTATATTTGTACTCCTGGTCAGGCCGTGAACTCTCCGCGCCCCCACCCACTGTCACCAGGTTAATGCCTAACGGAAGGTTAGGGGGCGAAGCACGAGGTGGGTAGTAATCGAATTTATCAGCTCGACATTAGACTATGGATGTTTAGAAATATTTTATTTGAAACGTATTCATAATTGAATTGTAGGAATTTTCCTTATTATTTATTTTCTATTAAGGAAATAAGTTTTGTCGAGTACATTGTTCTCATTGGAGTTCTGAGGAGTAATAATTTTTCTTCTAGTTTTGGGAGTTATTTTTTATTATTGTACAAACAAAAATTAAAGGCGTGTGTGCTTCTGTATCAAACGGCATAGGCAGAATGTACAGACTTTATTTGGTAATAAGTTCGTTTACTAGTTATTTCAGACGTCAAAGCTTTTCGCGGCTTGCATTGGCAAATCCATGGGACCTCCTCATCTAATATGCTAAGTCCTCCCTTCCGAAATCATCAGAGTTCTTCTGTGACATTTGAAAGTGAACTTGATTATATTTAGACACATAACTATCCAAAATGTGTGCTTTTTTAGTTTTTATTTTGTTAAAACCTATCGTCAGAAGGGTTTCAAGTCCCCCTCCCCCCAAACGACAATCCTAGCTCCGCCGCTGCTCAGATTGGATGTAACCAACATAAGTGCACGGAGAGCTTGTATAATTTTACTCAGAATATACCTACCGGCAGTAAAAAGAACGATTAATCTATTGTACTTCATTTCATGTCTAATTATGTAGTGATATGTAAAATAATATCAAAACTAACTACTGTAAAATAAACTTCTGAGGAGCGTAAATTGAAAAACGGTTTTTTTTTATTTAGTATGACGGTACTTCCGCTAATTTTCAAGTATGGCAACTAATGACAAGCTGTCATTGACGTAATCCGGAGCGCTGGTGGG
>DWTW01002570.1:0-10856 GCA_018246275.1 Papilio slateri
AAGTAGAAGTATTCTGCGTTTCCTCTGATGAGTGAAAGTATGTAAATTGACAACTATGGTTCCTTTTTGGCCCAAAAGTTTGCTAGTAAAATAATAAATATGACATCTTTTCTTTTATTAAGGAAGGTGGCAAACGAGCAGGCTGTTGACCTGATGTTAAGTGACCGTCACCCATAGGCATCCTTAGAGAATTTTAGACATGAATTTGGAGGGGTAGTCAACAGTGGTAAAGCCCGTTACATCAACATCTGTTGAACGAATGGGCCAGCATACCGGTGAAATACCACGACCTCACAGAAGAGAGCGTTAAGTAGAAGTATTTCTGTGATTCGTCTGATGAGTGAGGTGCCGGAGGCCTAATCCGAATCCTTTTTCCCTTTCTATCCTTTTTTAATAAGGAAAATATGGAAAGAGGAAGAGGATTTGATGGGGGTAGTTATGGATAGGAAAAGGAGTATATCCTTTTCTTTTTATCCCTTCCTCTGCCCATTAAAGATAGGCAATGCTTCTGCAATTCCTTAGCTTGTTGCATATGCCTATGGGTAGCGGTCACTTATTATCGCGTGAACTATTTATTCGTTTGCCACCTTCTACTATAAAAAAATGTCGGTAGGGGTAGACCTAAGAAGAGATGGATGGATTACATGAAAGGTGACATGACTAAGAAAGAACGAAGGGAGAGAGGAGGTAAATTTAAGAATTTAAAGTAACATTTGAGTAAAGTTAAAAATTGTTTGCTTCAATATACACTTTTATGTGTCATATTTTTTTAACATACTCTAACTCTAAACTCTAACCGTGCGAAGAAGAGGTGCGTGGCTGTGATTGTAAGGAAGTCGTGTTATTAAGCCGGACGTTGATAAATCTAAAAAAAATCTAGTTCAAGCTACACAGCAGTGAGCCACGCGTCACAACTGACCTGGCGCCCTTGCGGCCGGTCACGTAATACCTGCATTTGTGGGCGCAACACACAACGAACACTTTCTCGTATTCTGTAAGGAGAGAAGTATTCGCTAAACTGACTTCCCGTATATCTCTCAGTGCTGACTCGGCGACCTTGTGGCAACGGTATGGGTGCGGATAGCAACATAAATTGAACTGCATACACTGTGCTCTGCGATTATGAAACTGAAATATATTTTATATACAAAGACACAAAGAAAACTAGATTTAAAATAACTGAAAGCCTTTAGGAGATTTAGTAAATGATTAGTAATGACTAGGAGAGACAGGACTAGTAAAATAAAATTAAAAATGGAAACTCAATAACTGCAACTTCAAATAGTAAAATTCGACATCAAAATAGCTAATAATTTGTAAAGTAAACCACTAAAAACAAGTCTAGATTATCATCATTTTAAGCTGACAACTTAAAAGCAAAACATTTTAAGCACGCCAGCAGGCATTCTAAGCATCGGACCAAGGACCAATTTTTTTTTTATAAAAGAAGGGGGCAAACGAGCAGCGGGAACACAAAGTGATCATCGCCGCTCATGGACATCTGCAACACCAGAGGATCTACAGATGCGTTGCCTGTCTTTAAGGAAGAGGTACGCTCGCTTCTTGAAGGACCCTAAGACGTCTAACGCTGCGGCAGTGCGAGGTAAAAAAATCCGTGAAAACCGCACCGTCGAGGAATGCCAGCCATAGAGGTAGTGTGGATGGTACCTGGCGGTCTGTCGTGTCGAGACTTTATATATAAAATAACCGAATGATTATATTAAGTTTTGTAATAAGAATATTTGATTTTATCAAGATACAGCAGGATTACATTTCCGTTTTTTTTTCAAAAAAACATTTGACCTTAACTGTCAAACGTCAGTCTAAAGATAAAGCATTATTAGTTCAATTTGATCAATTAATACCATAAGGCTGCTGTACGCCCAAACCAAATTAAGCAAGTGGTGGAACGATGGAAGCGTGACACTAATTAAAAACCTACCACAGATTATAATTCAAAGCGATTGATTTAAATATTCGTAAATTTTTAATTTCTCACAATTGTGCTTTTAGGTAGTAACAAAAAATATCTTATGTTATGCTCAAGCGTGTTCTGTTTCCCAGATGTTGTTATTCAAATTAAATCATTGTAATACACTGCCCAATTGGTGACGCAAACTGACATAATTAGTACCTACAAAATGTTTAAAGAGAATTTAATTAAAGTGAGTATTTCCCTTTAATTAAAATCTTTCTTCTTAACTTTCCCTGTTACAAATGGACGCTTTGTGGTTTTTTTGAGATACGTTGACGTATATTTAACTTGTTATGTTATTGTTAATTACATTATTATTATACACAACAGAAAGTAGCCGCTTGACACGCACGTATTATATATGTATGATTTATTTGTATGCTATAAGAATCGATTGGTGGAAGTTTATCTTTAAGGCCTCATAATCATAATTATCCAATATTATATTGCTAGACTTAGATGACAGTCTGTCAGTCTGAAATTCTGTTCACCGTATCTATAGGCTAGTCGCTTGTGGTCAGTCGTCGGTCAGCCGCAGTCAAAAATATTTATGAAAAAAACATTTTTCATTCGCATAAGGATGCGGCTAACCCCGTAATGCGCATGGGCTTTTGGGGAGTGTACAGTTGCTAAGATAATACCGTATATAAAATACAATAATAATTTATCTCAATTACTAGTGGAATACTCTGAGAATTGGCAGCATTAGAGCCTGCGTTTTTATAAAACACAGTCGTATGTATGCGATCGATGTGTGAGCCGAAAATCATAATTATCGTTAGCCAACGGACATTACTGAACGTAGGGCTTCCTAATGAATCTCCACTAAAATCAGTCCCTTGCTCTTCACTCGGGAGACTCACACAATCTTGACCATATCGTCAGTCCATCTAGTGAAAGGTCTACCTTCGGCCGCCTGAATCATTGTGAAGTTTATCTTTATTGGTTGATTTCTAAAGATTAATAGACAAACAAGGCTCTTGCTGATTATATGTCATTGTAACTGCCTTTGGAGATGTATGAAGTTAGAGAAGGTAAAAAAAAGTATTTTGCTGTCAGTTTGTCTGATAGATTGAGTTAATCTGTGGCCTTAGACGGCGCGTTGCATAACGATCTCAATAAACATATTGACGTTTCCGATACGCGCGCCGGTGACACTCGACGGCACAATGGCAAACATAAAAAGCACTCGGGTGCCGTCGAGGGCGGGAAAGGATTTGATTAGCCATTTTCGCTCACTCCGCTTGGCGTTTCGCATCGGCGCGCCATCTTCGCTCCGCATCGCTTCGCGCACGAGTGCGGGCGGATCGAGAGTCTCGCGGGGCTAATTACTTACGAGTTCGCATTCAGACGGGCTAATTCAGTTTTTCGCGTTTCCGACGGCGACGCGTCAGAATCGCGGGAATTGTTGCCGTTCTTTTAGGGTTCGTTATGATTGCCTTTACCTTTTTTATTACACACATCTCGATGCGAAAAAAAGTTGTTCGAGTACCTGCAGAGGCGTGTATGAGTCTGAAGATGGTTTATTAAAATCAATCATAAAACTTTGTTGTTATTTTATTTCAGTGACTTGCGTATTTAAAAGGCTCACTATTCCAGTAAGTAGGTGCCCGTGTGTCTAGCATAGTGGCATAGCTAACGCTTAACTTTCGTCTGTAGAAGCTCATGTTACGGAGTGAATTTTGTAATCAGTATTTAATGGCAGTAGATATAATTGTTTTATAACATGTCTACCAAAGTTTATTTCGTTTTGTGTTACTATATATCTCTAAAAACACAAAAGTAGGATAGTTTATATTGTTTGAAACGACGTTCTATCAAGTTATTTGCACCAATTCGACAGATTGGGCATGAAAGCCAAGATCACTCTGTTTATGTGGCTTGACTTAACCATTTTAATATGATAACCATAACGATATATATGTATTTATTTTTTGCGCACATCTGTTCAATTGAAACGGTAACCCTACCAAAAAACAACAATATACCATAAAATGGCGGATAAAAAGCTCGTTTCTTTTTTAAATCTTTACACAAAAAGCCGTGGCACTGGCAATCATGTAACAGGCAGCTATCAATCGGGGATCATCTCTAAGCCACTCGCGCGAGCGAGAGCACTCGAGCCTCTCGCTCGCACGCCGGGGCCTCTATTATTTTTTAATTGGCACTCCGCGCGAGATCGCAGCCTTACTAATTGACTAAGTAAATGAAGTGTCTAAATAATTAGATGTCTTTTTAGCTAGTGCGAGAGTCGACGCCGCGCCGCGCATACGTACCACGCCGAGCCACCTTCATCCAATTAAAACTTGTCCGATCACATATATACTGGTGTGTACGTACGCAAGGAATGTGTGATTGAACGATTCGTGTCGAGAATTTATTGCTTAGCACCCCAAACACTGCTTGTGGATAAAAAATATATCTTTACTAGCGAATACTTCTGCAACAGTTTTAAGGATATAGGACGCAAGGAGGTATTTTAGATTTGCCATGGTTAAAGTACCTGGAGAAGAGGAGTAAGCTAAATTTATTTATGTGTTACAAATTGATAAGGTACGGAACAAGTACAGGTATTAGGGGAAGCCTGAGAGTAGTACCAGTGATAGGTGTGATTAAGGCGCAAAAGGTTAGCTTGCTATGGGCATTTGTGAGGAAGGGAAAATGACGTGTAACAAGAAAAGTTTTGACATTTGACCAATAAAATATCGAAAATACCGTCCTACGTTTTTTTGAAGGAAGTGGTTACCAATATCTACTCATCCGGGGAAGGAAATTCCCTTGTTTTGGTATAAACACAAGGATAAATGTCTATCTACCCACGTTCTAAAAATATTTCTGTCGGTACGTCGGCACTTACAATTAACAGCGTTAGTGTTGAACCATTAAATGCTGATAACTTACACCAGATGTCGCTATAAAACTGAGACCACGGCTAAGTACTGCCTCAAGTGTCAACCCCATTAGCGGTCTTTAAGATATCTATGTATCATTTCATATCATCGATACGTGTGAAGCTATACCATTAAAATTTATAAGAAACTAGCGGCCCGCCCCGGCTTCGCGCGGGTAATTAACAAAAGTTAAAAAAAAATTATCCCGCCTATGTTCATCAAGGATAATGTAGGTCTAATGGTTAAGGAATTTTTCAAATCGGTGCATAGTTTCAGAGCCTATTCATTTCAAACAAACAATCAAATCTTTCTTCTTTATAATCTTTATATATATAATTCTTCTGTCCGTGTGTCGACAGTGAACTCCTCCTTAACCGCTGAGCCGATTTGAATGAATTTTTGTGTACGTGTTCAAGTGGATTCGAGGATGGTTTAGATTCACAAATAAACCCAGCAGATGGCGGTGCCATCTGGTTCCAGAAGATTATTTTAAATATTATGACGTAAGCTAATCCTGCAAACAAGACAACGTTCATGCAGGGCAACGCCTTCTGGGTCCACTAGTATGCATATATAGGATTGTATAATTTTATCAGCGTTTTCATTAAATTTCTAGAGGGCAAATATTTTCAAAGATCTGTCTTCTCAAATAAACTTTGATATTGGTTTTGGTTTTTCGGCTCGACTCCACTTATTTATTTAACTGACATGCACTGAGTTAATCAAAGGAGAAAATGTTTATTTTACTTTAATATTTTAAGGCGCCCGTAGTCTAGAGGTCAGACAGCCTGATCGCAACTATAGATCTGTGTAATTTTTGTATAAAATTATTGTAAAGCCTGGGTAGGCGTATTTTGCAAAGAGGGTTATTCCTCTTTGCAAAATAATCAAATCGATTTGTCACTAAATGATAAAAGACATATAACAAAATAATTCAAGAGAGAATTTTGAACATTACATTTGTTGCCAAAAAGTACAAAATTCAGGTTAAACTTTATAAACCCTTATTCTATAAAGGGATAACTGTAGTCAAAACGTGTTTTTGAGGTCACGCCTCAAATTTTTCCAAGTCGTCGCCCAACAACTTCATCTATGCTTTTCACTAACTTTTCCACATCAACGAGCCAGCGAGTGAGGTTTGATATCACTCTTCTAGTTCTTTAGAATTAATATCCTATTAGTATTTCATTTCTACATATATCAAGACGTAAGTGAACTAAAATCTTATTTCACTAGTACACACTTGTTTCATTACTTTCTGTCTAGCCCGTTTGCTTATTTAGGTGTAGCTAGCGATATTACAAACGGACTTGAAAAACTTTCAACACAAGAACGTGCGTCCTTAAAGAGAGCAAAACAATTCGCTTGGCTTAAATATGTTTTATCTTAATAACAAAAATCACATAATTATAATACTCCGCTAACGGTGTTTGCTTAGCTGCCGAGTATCGAAATTACAACGCTGCAGTATTATGCAACATAATTAATTTAATGTCTGCCGTATCCCAATTTCTACCCCAACGGTCAATTATTCTGTAATTAATATGCACTACGGCTCACTGCTTAGAGGATATCAGGCTGAATATTGTAACCTTATTGTTAAATTATACTAACAAGAATATGATATCTAATGGCTCGACATGTTTAATTTAGAAATAATGTATGTCAAGAATATGTTAAGAATACGCTTTCCAGTCTTACCCCACCAGAGTAGATGGAGGTCGAATACCCTATACGCTATTGAAAAGTATGGCTTAACGCCATTCACGGCATCTGTGCAAAATAGAGAACAAACATTTATGATTCAAAATAGAATATTTAGATACTCTAAGCGACATTTTTCAATCAATTCTATAATTTTCGTGTAGGAGAATTAAGTTAATTAATTAATTTATTGAGCCACCAATTAAACAGATTTCTTTTATATATCTGAGCCACTATTGTCACTTTCTAGTCTTACGTGGTTCAAGTCATAGCAGCTGTTATGACATTGCTGACATCAATCACCTTTTACTTTCCAATGTCAATTAAGTTGATTTCAATCAATTGTTAAGAAATTACAGAATATTCCGTGTCTAGTTACGAAAATGGTTAATAAAATAATAAAATTGAAAACTATAATAATAAAACAGATTAAACTCGTATAATAAAGAAAACTTTAGACATAAATATGATAATTACAAATTTTCCCAAGAATAATTGACTTAGAAACTAATAAGAAAATTATAAAACTGAAGATTAAGTTCAGAACTGCAGCTTGAAGTTTTTCTACTTCAAAAGAACGTGGCGCGTTAAAAATACCAAGTAAGACTCTAGCTTGCGTCGGGAGCCACGACCGGAATGATAAGCGAGTTCGCCCTGTCACAAACAAAAGATATTTTCTTGAACTAAAATTGATATAAGGAGTTAAAAATGTTAATTTCTATTTAAGTTTACTGAAACGCCTTCTTAGTGCTTATAAATTCATATCACTGAATATCAACTTTCAATAAGAAATGCAATTTATTTCAATAGTATTTTAATTTTGTTGATATTAATCATATAATATCTAGTGACAGTGACTTTTAGTAAATAAACTCGCTTAATCAAAGTTCTCAGCGACAAAAGTGATACATTTTTCCATAACAGTGATTTAAACTTTCACATCTTCTTTACCTAGCTTTAAACTTCGCTGTGCTTAATGTAAAAATACGAATGGAAATTTAAATGACATTTTCATTAGGAGCTAAGAGAGTACATAAAATTGAAAAATTTAGTTTAAAAGGCATTAGGCGGATCGCATGCCGGGTGCAAATTAGAGACGCCTCCCTCGACTTCCGCGCCAGACGTGCAATCACACGCCAGTTTGCCTTCGCACATTCCTACCTACCTTCCCACGTATAATGATGCGGCTGGGGTGTATCATAAGCCCTGCAGCTGCGCACTTATTGCGTGCTTCCATGCATATTCGTATGCGAGAATTCTAGTTAAAGGAAGTAGTTATTGCATATTAACAATTGTTCTGTTATTCACACTTGATTGTATTCCCCACAGGTTCATAGGAACTAGAGGACAGTAACAAAAAACTTATACAAAGATATATAGTGTCTCTCGTGATCTGGAAATCAGACGCCGTGTGTTCTTGACTTTTTAATATATCAGGATATTTTAGTTATTTTTATTACAGCAAAAGGCGTCAATCGAGCAAGCGCCGCCTAGACATCAAACGTCTTCTTCCGGGACGCCTACCCCTTACTCCGGAAAATAGATTTAGACCCCGTGCTGGTTCAAATATTTACGAGGCACGGAAAGTTCTCCGAGTCCTTGTACAAATTTAAGTTCAAGGAGATCCCTTCGTCCATTTGTTATCAAAAGTGAAAGCGGTGAGTTCATACGGCACATCATATTAGAATGCCTAGTATATGAACTGACTGATTCGGAAATACTAATAAGTTAAAAATTTTAAATCAGAAATGAAAAATGTAGGGAAAAATTAATTGAATGCTGCAAAAAGGTTGAAATAATTGAAATAGATAGTAAAATGTAAAAGTAGTTAAATGCTGTCCAAAGCCAACAAAGAAAGCCAACCAACGACCCTTGTCTACGCACGCTAGAGGAATTAGAAAAAAAGCGCAAGCCGCTTGGCAATCTACCCAACTACTTGAGCAACAATCATGAGCTGCCAGAATTTATATAGGAAAAAGAAAGGGATTAAGTACGAAAATTACGAGAAGAAGTAAAGAATGGTAATGGAAAGGGGTGGAGGCCTCTGACTCCCGTCAGCAGACAATATGTACACAAATACGTCTACTTCGCCCCTGTATTCTGCGAGGTCGTGATAGCTCCCCAGTGGAGTCGGTCCATGTGTAACTGATCCACCCATTCGCGGACGCGGACGGACTATTACCGAAATTAAATCTTTTTCAACAAATATAAACATTCCGTAAAATTATAATGAACGGCGACATGACACGAACGTGACGCAAACAAATTTAACTTATTCTGACTAATAATTACCCACGTCGCTGATACTGAATTTATCGAGCTTCTGTGCGAAAAAAGGATTATTTCTCTTATACGTATATATAGGTCCATAAAAGGACAAAGGCAATATAATCAGACCATTTTTGAAACATGTATTGTTTCAGTCTAGAAGTCGAGGACAAAACCATTCGGATTATCATTGTTTAATTTAAATACAAATATTACACGTTAAAAATCAGTCGTAGCGAAAGCGACGTGCCGAGCGACCGCCGCGTCCGCTGCACGAACTAAGTATTGTTATTTTGTCCTTCAAAGTTTTCTCATCTCAGTTGGCTGTGTAACCGTTACTGCGGCCGTCGCATCCTAGATTCGTTGGATATTAACTTTCAAACTTCTGTTTTGGCGCGGACAACAAAACATTTCGCTCCAGTCATTATTGATTACCTTTAACTATTATTATTACTGTCATATGTTTCGATATCAGAAAGAAATTATGAGAAAGTTTGATTCATAAATAAAGACATGGACATGATGCCTAAAGTAAAATTGGGTTTTTAATTTATTTTTTATTTATAAGAAAGTGGCAAGCGAGCTAACGGTCTACCTGATATTAAGTGACCGCTACCCATAGGCATCTGCAACAAACTAATGAGTCGCAGATGCGTTGCCTACCTTTAATGGATAGAGGAGGATATACATAGAAAAAGTTATATTTCCTTTTCCTCCATCTCCTCCCTCGTCAAATCCTTTCCTTTTTAGAAAAGAATAAGATGAGGAAGAGGTCTAGAATTAGGTCTTAAAATATATTCTTGTACATATCAATTCAAAATTCATATGTGCCATCTTGACATGTCAATCTCAACTAAAAGAAAATAACCAAAAATGTAACCTCTGAGTTAGAAGGGTGTTAATTTATTTAATGAAAAAGTGAATTAAAAATAAGAAGGATGAACGCTTCCACAGCACAGAAGAAACAGAAGAAGAGATAGAATCTAAAGAAGAGAAGAAGCAACGCATAAAGAAGCCGGTGGAATTGGACCCGACAAAGATACGGGTGGTGGTGTTGAATCCCGAGGAGCAAATCAAGCAGAGGGAAGTGAGTTTGTATTTTTATTATACTATTGCACAGATGTTATGTGTTTTTTTGTGAAAAAAAAAACAGGATTTTGCAAAAAAAATATTTTATGACTAATTTTAGAGCTAATATTGAATAGTTTACACTTATTCACGGAGTTCATGGGCGCCGTAATGGCTGGTACCGAGCCACTACAGGCCATCATCGCGTCCATACCCCAAGCACTCCCTCTTATTGCCTCCTTCAAATCTTCCTCCAATTAATATACTAACAATTGTTCCTCCGACCCCTGTTCCCAATTGCACGTCGTTAAACTAACGCGAATAATATCCCATTGAATCCCGCCGATGCGGTACCCAGGCCCGGGGGAACTGTAGTCCCCGCGATTACGCCCGAGTAATGAGGTTCAACCTCGAAACTCGATCCTCACCGATTCCTACGGGATCGTGTAGACGCAACCCCAAGTTTACACCTTAAACAGTGGCAGAGCCCACAACAACACCTGTTGCACGAATGTGCCGGCTCGACCGGTGAAAGCACCACGACCTCACAGAAGACACGCGTCAAGTAGAAGTATTCTGCGCGTCGTCTGATAAGTTAGGTGCTGGAGGCCTAATCCTAGTCCTTTTCCTTCTCCTATCCTTTTCTAATAAGGAAGAGATGGGAATGGGAAGAGGATTTGACGGAGGAGGGGATGGAAGGAGGAAATATCCTTTTTTTTTCTATTTATCCCCTTCTCCGTCAATTAAAAGTAGGCATCGCATCTGCAACACAATTAGTTTGTTGCAGATGCCTATGGGTAGTGGTCACTTAATATCGTGTGTACCGCTAGCTCGTTTGCCACCTTTTTTAATAATAAAAAAGAAATAGCGCCATCTTTTGTTGCATTGTCATCAGGAATTGATAGACTAATAATACCTCGCTGTTTTGTTAGATGGCGCTGTATGATATA
>DWTW01002571.1:0-10854 GCA_018246275.1 Papilio slateri
GCGTAAAGGTGGCGTTGACAAATGTTATGGTCAATTAGAAACTGGGCGAGAATAATTGAATGACGAGGTAATCAAAAAGCTGATCCAATAGGCGGCACGGATATTTCAACAAACAGCTCGACTAGTTGGAAAGCGGTGATCTTGCATTTTATCAGTAATAGGCTAGACTACCATATATAGTATTCGTGGTTTCTCCTAATTAAAAGCAATTTATAACGTTTCTTTTATACACGCTTATTTCCTGTGATACTTAAAGGAACATAGTCACTTAACGCTTACTTTTAAAAGCATTAATTTTCTAAACTAATTTATAACTTTCACCGTAATCTTTAATAAGAAATTCAAAATGATAATATAGCTTGTTGTTAATTACTAATGTATTTCCCATTATCCATAGCTGTTAAAGGATAATGTCATTTGACATTCATAAAATAAGTAATCTTAGACATATTATAGATATATAGAAGTCAGTAATATTTGTTAAATAAAATTAGTTAATTAAGTATTTCAAAATGAGGAATCAAATTGACGCTAGCGAATTTACAAGACGCCCACGATTAACTGACGACAATTATTGATTGTAAGATTGCTTCTTTGTACATTAACTTAGATTGCTTTATCGTTTATGCGTCGAAGAAATTAATCAAGTTTGTTTTTGCTTATTTCCAGGTAAGTCGAAAATTTCAACGGTACGCTACAAGATTATTATTCACCAAACATCAAAGGCAGACATCTGCCTGCGGGCGGGTCTTTAGGCCATCGGATCAATTGACCCACATTTTACACCTTCCAACTAACAAAAAAAAAAAGATACGGCCTTGAAAGAAAAAAGGTAACCTTACTTTTATATCCTACTGTCCCGATCTTTCTTTAGTCTTATCCATACAATTCTTACTAGTCCTAACTGTCTTAAAGTGACGGCGTAATTTAAGCTTTAAAACTTAGCGTAGTAAGCTTAAATTTATTTGTTTCTTTACTTACTTATGAAGCGACATGTGTTAGGCGATCATGGGGCGCCACAGGCACGCGTGTAAAAGAAACCAACTGCCTCCTCAATTAAGACCTTTTGATAGAGCGGCCGTTTTACAGCTGTTTGTTTTTAACTTATTGTTGCGATAAATAGATTTTTTGTGATAAGGAATGTTCATTCAGATAGATAGATACCTACGGAGTCCACTTAAAAATTCGCAAAACGCAGAAAAATTACAGGCACGTGGCCCACCTATTAAATTTAAAAGGAAAACGTAGGTAAATAAAAGAAGAGACGGTGGATAGGATGATGATTGGGGACTCATCAGACGAATCCAAAGAGGAAGAAGTCAAATTAACGAAGAAGTATAATTTGTTCTATTTCTTGCCACTATCTTTTGAGGTCATGCTATTTTCCTCGTCGAGTCGTTCTTTCATTTCTATCAACAGACAGCTGTGTGACACGAGCTTTGTTAAAAATATACGTAGCAAATGTACACACCTTTGCTAGCGTTATACAGTTAAAAAAAGCAAAAATATATTGCGAATTGTGGCAGATGTTACTTTTTCTGCAGTACGTTATTAACTTGTGTAAGATGGGCGACTCCGATAATGGGTACTTGCCTGCGTTATTGATAAAGTTCACAGCTGCCGTCTACGGATGGTCAGGGGCCATCTGCTTATGGTCGTGAAACTTTAAATGATCGATTCGTGTTATTTGTTTAACGCGACGCAACGATGTAATAATTACGTCGGTGCACATGAAAGTTATAACCCGACCAATTGTGATTGGTAGTTTCTTGATGTTTTAACGTTTCTCGGCAAGTATGGGGTAGACACGATAATTCATGTAATTTATGAGATACTTTTTTTATGCAGCTTTTTAGAGGCAACTTATTCAAAAATCGTATTTACAGTTTTATTCCTATAGCTTCTGACCTAATTATTTTCCGCGTGGAAATAAATCTATGATGGTTGTTGACACAGAATGTTCTGTATCATTTGGATTTCTTGAGTTGAATATACTACTAAGAATATGCTTTTGCTGTAAGCATATGAATAGTTGAATTATTCACGAGGCCATCGCCTAATGAAGTTCCGTTATGGTAACAATTGTTTCGTTGAACATAATTGTAATGTTTCGCTTGAATGTAGCGAAATAAGTTTGTTGACACAAATTCAACTGTAGCCATTTTTCAGGACGGCTAAAAATAAATACAATAGATTTCTGTTTATAATTTCAATATCTACTAATTATTTCTTAAATATGTTACACACGACGCCATGTCCAATTTACAATTTTTTGTTTCAGACGTTTATTTAAAAAAAAATAGGTTGATGAAATATGTATCCGTAATAACAATGTTCTCAGACTCAATCATATTTATATAAATTATATACAATTTCGGATATCTCTTGTCTAAAATTTCTCCTTCACAATGCGGAAGCCGCAGCTACGTTATCTTTCCTAAACAATGGACTACTAGCAATCAAATACCTAGTCTTAGAGTTCACACAGTGTGAAGTTCTTAGAAACGGCCGTGGTACAAAATTAACCCAATTCGAGGCAAGAACAATGACAATGTGTACGTGTCTGTGCTCTCTTGCCTTTTGTCTCCAGACGAACGGATCACCGAGGCGTGCCCTGACAATGTACGCGCACATCACTAACATGATTTCAACATGCATCAGCGTGCTTGTGTCGAACAAATTAAATCGCTGTGCGGTCGCGCCGCGGTACGATACCGGCGCGTGGGCAGCCGCGCAATATTGATCTTCGATAGTGTTGTGCTTGAACAGTAGTTATCGATATACGTCATATTTTACTTAGCAAAAATCCTGTCTTTTACTTTCGAATACACTTATGGATTTGAACTCAAATACTAACGGGATTTTAATTGATAAAGAAAGATTCAAAATGAATCATTACGGCAATATAATACGTACGTAATTATATAACACACAAGTGTATTTCCACCAAGTCTTATAATTTAGATACAATTTGTTGTTGGAATCTATTTAACATTTGAATAATATAAAGACAAAATTTAAAACGTACCAATTATTTATGGTCTAGTAAAATTTTAAAATCTACCAGAGTCTTTTGGGGTAGCCACTTAGGACTTTAGACGACTCTTTTACCTTGCTACTTGATCTCATTTAGGTACGGCATCTAGGCGGCGATATCAAGAGGAACTAATCCACCCATCACTCACTCTCAAATAAGTTCTCGATAAAAGTTGGTGAGACGACATAAGTTGTTCCACCGTTGACCGCCCTAATAGTTATGCCATTCTAATTTTACGTCTTTTTCGAATCGAACTTACGTTCTTACGTCTTTTATTATTATCCAGCATTTTTGATTTGATTAACATTCATTTTGATGTTTAATTATTACACTTATCAAATTGCATTTCCCGAATTAATTACTTAAAGATATAAATTGTTATATTCTCCACATTGCTTTTGTTTTGTCTTGAGTTTTCCCTGTTAGGCATTTTATCATTCTTTTATCTGTTACCTTTTTCGTATTTTTAAATTTATAATCTTTCGAAAAATAAAAGCTGTGTTTCGGAAGTGTTATCCACTGTCGGTAGACCTTTTTTCATCAATCTCATTAACATTTTATTGATACTTCGACAAACGAAGCCAATATTGATTTACGGCAAAATTAAAATGTACCTAACATTTACATATTGCCTTATATTAACTATGCTCTTCGATAACCCTTGCCTTTTTTAAAATGTTTATATGTCTTTTTTGTTAAAACTTCAAAAGTGGCGAAATTAAATCAGCAATATATCGATAACTCCATCGACATCCCCATTAAGAAATCGATTTTATGCTTTGAATAAAATACGATGATTTCACGGGTACCCTCATTACTTGAATAGTTAAAATTTTGTTATTTCACCTTTGTAACAAATGTGTAATAAGGCGTCTCAAAGATTTAATGATACCTTTGTGATTGTTTGATTTATAATTTATTGGTTTTCATTCATAAATCAATATAGGAAATTTATGACTTATTTTATAGTAGTCGGGGGAATAACCGTATAGCCTTATAGATATATTAGATGTGCTTTTGTGAAGAAAAAACAACAATAGACTAAGTAGAGAATTAGTCGTAATAAAGTGGTAAAAATAAAATTTCACAGAGGTAACAAGTTAAATGAAGTGTTTTTATTTGTAAAATTTGCAAAATTTGTAAATAGTGTAATAATATTACTTCTAACCATTGTAACTAAGCTTAAAGTTTTTACTAAAAGATGGGTCATGATCAAATAGCAGATTCGAACCCACGGCCAGATGATGCTTCGCAGTCCGTACTTTAACCAATTATGCTATTGGTGCTACAGTTGCCAATTCGTATTAGAATTGAACTGTGGATATGTCAAAAGTGAAGGAAGTATTTCAGAGTATCGCAAGAATAAAAATAGATATAAATAAATATGCGCTAACGCCCGTAACAGAGGGGTAGGCAGAGATCACAGATTTCCATTTGGTGCGATCCTGGCTTCATCTACATCCATACTTCTACGCATACATGGTCGTCGGTTACGGGTACTCCTTATACCGCCTTTCTTTAGTATGTCACTAATCTGATCGATATAAGTTCTTCTGGAATAAAGAAATAATGAAATAAATAATAAATTTAATAAAACGTCCCTACCTTGTGGTAAGTAATTGATGCGATTGTTTTCAAGAACGTAGTCAAGGAGGCAACCGTTGCCTTTCCTATTTCTGGCGTCAAGTAATCATTATTACCCTGCGTTTTAATAGGCATCGTAGTAATATTATAGCTCTAATCATGTACATGTTATATTGGATTTCACGACGCTAGCCAAAGGGATAAAAACTCATATTTGAAATAAACTATAGATTTAAAAACCTTTTACTAAAAACTTGATGTTTGCATTGCCAAGGGATGGTACTACTGGTACCTTAATGAGTTGTGGGATTGATCTAAATCACACAATCCGAATACAAAATAATATCCTTCCCAAAAAAAATCGATTTAAGAAAACGCCGAGCAAAGCTCTACCGCCGTACGCATTTTTAACAGAACTTTTATCTTATAAAAATTATGTTCGCAGATAGTATTTTGTATTTCTTTTAATAGTGTCAGAATATTTTTACTTTATAACTGTTAGACTGTCTTTACATAATATGCTCAATTTATTACAAAGCAAATCGTTAAAATCTCGTACATTATGTATACCGTTGTAAGTGTTGAGCCTGTGCACGATATGGGTGTCGCGGCGCTACAAGCGTGGGTGCCACTCCGTAACTTATTGCGAACTTATACAGCGTACACATTGACGCGCACCTTAAGTTATTTAAGTATGACACAATTTAGTATCGCTGTATTAGCTCGGTATTGTAAGAGAGCCACTTTTGCGTCTAAAATAAGTTTTTACGGATGTGTAATTTAAGGTATCATATTAAATTCGAAGTAATTACAATAGCATATCGGATAGAATGATATTTTTGATAGCGAAATTAAATAGATAAAAGTGATGGAATAAAATTATGTTTCGGACGCTGTATAGATGGTACAGCACAAATGAAAGTGAATAAATAGCATTTTTAAGGCAAATAATAAGATTCTCCCTTCCTTTCTTACGATACAAACACACAAAATTACACTTACCGTGAGTTCACACTGCCGAAAACATTCACGTAAAACATGTTGTTATCTCTGTTTTTTTTTATATATAAAGAGATGACAACATGTTTTACGTAAATAGTTTTCAGCAGTGTGAACTCACGGCTACACTTACACATATTATTAAGAACTTCCAGTTCACGTTGCCGATGAATTATAAAATTTGTTATATACAGTTCGTTAGAATACTGTGTATACTTTTTGCATTATCACAAATCCCTTGTATAGACCAAAGGGTTTAATATACTCTGATATATTGCGAGATAAGCCAAGCTAACGTTGGCTTAGAATACGCGCTGCGCAAAATTTGTGTTTGTCCTAAACTACATTCATAGTGGTCGACGTGTTTTGTGCAAGGAGCCTTGGATACTTTATTGCTACCGACCGCCTTATCATGATACCTCGCCGCTATAAGTAATTTCCTTTATACCTCTACATCTATTATGTACAGCACTGCTTGGTGCTTGTATCCAGTTACCTTCAACCAACGGTCACAGGTTTGTATACCGTACGGACACGGTCCAGTATTATAGGGTGTGTAGCACTATGATTATTTAACTAATATGACTTTAAACTTTCTTTGTAATACCATAAACATGTTAAAAATACAAGTACTTATGAGGCAAATTTACTAATTATTGCAGATAATGGTATCAATTCTGACCTCAGTTATTCTCTCTTTGTTTTCTTTGATATTATAGCGCTCTGCAATCAAAAGCAAATTTCAATTTATATTAGAATTAGAATTGGGTGGCAATGGACGGTTTTGGGTAATATAACAAATCGCTTCGACGGACATCATAAATTACGGTCGTACTCGATCGAGTGCGGCTGCTTTGTTTTCTAAGCTGTTCAAAGAAACAATGGCGTCAAAAGCAGGGGCGCATTGTTCGCTAAATTGAATTCGCGACACGTTCCCGATACGCGGTGGAAAGTTCGCGTTATATCCAATGCGGTGTAGGCCGTTCATTCTTTCTATTGGCTTGCTTATAAATGTAAAGGTGATCACACATTAGTGCGAAAGGTTGTTGCTGTTAATGTACATTTTAGCATCAGAATAAAAAAATAACAACAATAAAGCCATTATCTTAATGGAGTCATTACATATACAGGTGATTTATTAAATAATTGATGAGGTTCATAATTAATACACGTCGTCTAAGGTGTGGTCCGGTCTCGTTAGTTTAAAGCCAGACCAGAGAACTGAACTACAAGTGTCTAAGTTGTATGAAAATTATAACCCTACAAATACCTAAACAGGAGAATTAAGGAGATTTTATGTATATTACATGAAATCATTTTATGTATATTACATAAAATCTCCTTAATTGTCCTGTAAAGCATTTAATCTCATTATCATGATTTGCACTATCACTACGGCAAATAGATCTCTGATGCACTCTAATCGATATACACCCTTATGCTAGATGAACCGTATAGATTTCCATACAAACGTCACTCGTACAACCTAATTCAGCTTTACTATTCCATATTCGAACTCCAAAGTAACGGACCAGCTTTGAATCTTTCTAAAGATAGCCTCTTTATCTTTTCTGTTTACGGACTAAACACGACATATATCTATGTAGTTATACACGCCGTCGTTATTTAATAAACTGAAAATATACCTGCTAAAATTAAGTGATTACAAATGTAAACTTTTCACGTGTGTACTCAGGGTTGAGGACTGAATCCCAAAGGGCGCCGGGACCCGGCTTAATACAATCTTACCAGTAATTTTCACGAAAATGACTCATCGCTCATAGACTAGAAAATATATAGAGGGTATACTTATTTGAAGGTTGTGAAAAATGCAATACGTCTATACTTTGAAGGTATAAAATTTAAAATACAAAAATGTGGTTTTGACACTCATGTCTGTAATGGAAAGGACTGAAATGCGTCCTTGGACAAAAGGCATTAGCATAGGGTACCAAACGGTAATGTTTGTAGATTTACGTATTTTTGGATGGAGATTTTCGTCTAATCTTATTTAATGTCCTTCTCTTTTCTGTACAAGGGATATATCGCATTGGAACGCATAAGATCTAGTGCTTCTAAACTCTACCTTTTGTTTATATAATTACAGTAATTTTAAAGTATAATATTATCAATATTTTTAATTCGATATGGCAGGTCTATCGTATTTAATAAATCTATGGTAAACGTGTAGAACACAAATGGCGTAATAATGAACTGAGTTAGAAGGTGGCCGCCGAGGCAAGGTCACATGAAATCTCGGATAATTTTCTCTTATTTCTATATAGGTTATGTACATATTATTATAGTAACAAAGTGTTGATCTTTCGTAAAGTAGAAACTAAAAGCGTAAGTCATAAATAGTAAATGTAGGATTTTATGATTGTTTGTCTTAATATCTAGAACAAATAGAGATCAGCAACATTGAGTTAGTAGTATGTTAGGTAAACACGATGTGAAAGCCTTGATTATTGACGTTTGCAATATATATTTACTAGTATGTAGCACTTATATATGCTTAGATGTATGGATGTACATAGATGAAGCGAGAGGTGTGCCAGTATCGCGCCAAATGGAAATCCGTGATCTCTGCCTACCCCTTTGGGTTACGTCCGTGGGCGCATATTTATTTATATTTAATATAAATATCAACATTACAATTAAATTAAAAGAGTTTGTGAGACTGTATGGATGTATATTAAGTAAAGATATCAATATTATAAACCTTAACTATCACAAGTTATCTATTCATATATTTGAGTACAATGTTCAGTTTTCGTAATAAGTTGAAGGAATTAACGAGAAAATATACAATACATAAATAAATACTTTCTCTAGTCTTCACAATGTTTAGAATATTTTAGAGGATAAAATGAAATGTCCTTATAAATTTTGACAAAGGTCAAGGTCATCAAGGCAACGAATTTATCACTTTGGTAAGATTTCACTTTTCGTGCTCTCTGGAGAGGTCGCTCTCCTAATACGAATAAACGCAGACCGCGTGAATGTGAGTGTAGCTTGGTCCAGCTCAAGGGACCAATGTTCGCTTGACGCGGATGTCCCTCGGGAGGTTAAAAGAAATATCCGGTAAATTTCTAAAGGTCCGATAAAGCCTTCAGGAAAATACAAATCATCTATAAACAAAAGAAAACATAGCTTCTGGCATTACGCGATTTACTTATGAATATTCACTGTTATATTAATATTACAAGTCGAATGCAAATGACTTTATTATTCAGAATATATCGTGCCTTAAAAGCAATGTTTTAACTTCATGCAATTGACATAACTAACATTTTACCGACCTCATTTTATTCAAAATACGATGAGGACACAAATCGAAGCATTAATTTTTATAATAACGGAGTCTTTGGTCAAGTATGGGAGAATCGAACCCGGGATCGTCTGTATACTTGATACGCTCAGCTACTCCGATAACAATGCTTCTAATCTAAACTATAAACGCAATACTTTTAGCACTTTTTGATAATGTAAAATAGCGCCATCTAATTTAAGTTTCGTTTAACTAATTGAATCGACAAAATGAAAAATACACAGAAAAATGTTAGAGATAATAGATTTTTATATAAAATCTATGGCTTCAAATCTGTAGAACTTATGACACTTTCATATATTCATTTACCTTCGTCAAGTGAGATAATAATCAAATTATTGAAAAGAACAAAAGCTTCGTTCACTTCACTTGTTTTTACATTTCCCGCTTTACGTCGTTGTTTCATCCCGAGGGATGGCTTCACACTTGCGGATTTACGAGCCGGGCGCGAATCTGACCTACAAACTGTGTCGGGGGGACTGTACTTTTTTTTGGCAATCTGTTTTAATGTGCTTGTTTTGTTTTGATTGTTCGCCTGAAGGAGAGTAAGGCGGAATTTTATACGCATAATAAAGCTTATATCTCCTGGAATATAGCAATTGTAAAAGAAATTATGTAAGTCACCAAAGACGATCCTTTTTATAATTTGAATATGCTTAGGATGAATCATGAAGGACCGGTTCAAGTTTGTTTAAGACACTATGTGATGGCAATTAAAGTAAACATTCCAAACTTATATTTTTCTAACTGTAACCGATCAATTTAAACACAATTAAAATATTATTTTATGAAGACTCAGACACGCTGACAATTTAACCGAGAATTAAAAAAAAATAGTTTGCCTATATGTGTAAGTGATTTAAATGTTTAGTTTCAGAAAGGCTTAATAATATTAAGACTAAGCCATTTACAGGGTTTGTGCTAGAATTTTATGGCGGATTTAAATCTACAACGTAATGTTTCACAAACAATAGTCTAGCGATAATTACATGAATTTCAATTAAATTGAATAAAGTATGATTGAAATTTATTTTATTTGGTCAATGTGGAACAAAGAAACATAGAATTGAAAGACCTTAAATTAGAAAAAATATTCTGTGTGTTTTGATTACTTTTAAAAAGTCTAAAACAAAATAATAAAAGTTGTGAACGTTCGCGGGTTCGCATGTGTAGATTGCGCTGTGAACTGCAAAACTATAAATGTAACTTAATCTAAGTTAACACGCGTAGGAGTTGACGAGACAAAACTTTACTTAGCTGAACTAGTTTTCAATTTATCCTAACTCCTTGTTTTACTTTAAATGTCATAAACTAACTAAGCCAACCTATATGACTTTGTTTCAAAGGATCCTGGATGTGATCATGCAATTTACCAAACGTAAGATACTGTAGTGATAATTATAAAAATAGTCACGGTTATGACCTATAAGGTTAAGCTAAGATTACATTGTATTCCAATTTGTAAATTACTGATTGTCTTTTTTATAGAAGAAGGTGGCAAACGAGCAAGCGGTTCACCTTCGACACATAGGCGTCTGCAACAAGCTAATAAGTTGCAGATGCGTTGCCCACCCTTAACGGACAGAGGAGGGGATTAACTGAAAAAAGGTTTCCTTTTGCAATCTATCCCGTCAACTCCTCTTCCTCTTGCTATTCTTTCCTTATTAGAAGAGGGAGAGGATTAGAATTGGACCTCTGGCAACCTCACTCCAGACGAATCGCGAAAGCATACTTCTACTTCACGCCTGTCTTCTGTGAGGTCGTGGTATTACACCGGTCGAACCGGCACATTCGTGCAACATATGCTGTACTTGGAGGCTCTACCATTGTTAAAATGCGTTATCAAAATCTCACCTCCTCCTACGCATACATGCTCTTCAATAAGGGATATATATATATATAT
>DWTW01002572.1:0-10852 GCA_018246275.1 Papilio slateri
AAGGGCTCAAAGGCATTTGGACCTATTGATATTGCTAGCACTCTTCTCAAGTCCAATACTTCTAAGTTGATCATGGCTGGAAATGAATCATCTGTGATTATTTCGAATTGATTGTCAGCAAGAATCAGTCTTTCTATGGTTGAGTTTGCGATGATGTTGAGTAAAGCTCTCGGTGGCTGTTTCCGAAAACCCATTCCCGATAGGTCGAGATGGGTTAAATTTATATCTTTCTCTATCATTTTTATTAAAAAGTTACCTATTAAACTTGAATTTAGGTCGTTTTCGCCTATTATCAATTCTTTTAACATCAATAGTGGCATAAAACTATTAGGATGTATGAATTCCAGCCTGCATAGATTCACTTCGAGTCTTTTTAACCTCGTTCCTCTCATGACATGGAAAGCGGTTTCTGGTATTCTTTCCAAGGAGTTTTGTGATAAATCTAAACTTCTCAGTACAGGTAAAACGGTAGGTTTGAATGCAGGCGTCAAATCTAATACGTTTGTGAATCCGTTGTTGACTAGAGTCAAGTTGCGAAGGTTTATCAGACCTTCGAACGTACGTTTATGTATCGTGTTGAGCCTTGTATTATATGATATTGACAACTGTTGAAGGTTCGACAGGTTGCGAAAGAGTCCCGGCTCCAGATACTTGAGCCTGTGATTTGCCTCAATTTGTAGAACTATCAGATGCTGCAGGGCGTCCAACTCGCCGATGCGGATTTCAGTGATCACAGTTGTTATCACGCGAAGGAGATCGCTTTGTAACCTTACCTGAAATAAAAAGAAGGGAGTATATATATGAATTTATTATAGAGTAAGCTTTAAAGTACAAAACAGTATGCAGTCAAATAATTGTCAACTGTAATTGTGCCTAGTAAGAGTTACCTCTAATTCAAGTACTACTCGAAGCTCGTCGAAACATCGCACATCATGAATAGTTATAGTGGATGTTGTTTTAAGAATCTACATAATATTTTTTATTTTTCTTGGATATAATAAGTGCTGTGTATTCATAGCCAGGTCTTATCTGAAACCGCGACCGCCACTTCTAAATAAGGTTGGGAAAACTACATTCGGTTGTTGAGCATGTCTGTAGGTACCGACAGTTACTTATCATTTGCATCCGCTTGCTCTGTTGTCACTTTTTTCCGTAGAATCAATAAGAAAATATCAGGGATCCGAAACTATAACAATAATAGTAAATTTCATCGAGAACTATCTGTTATCTGCTATCTACGCATTGGAGGCCCTGCGGTACTATACGTGTTCTATTTAAACTTTGATAGTTAAATCTTTGTGTTGCTTTTGATATAGAACTAAGATAAGCGCTAAACTTAGATTGTAATTTTTTAGCTCTGGTAACCTAGCAGTAAAGATTAATCACCACCTTTTAATTTAATTTCTCATAAGACTTTAAAGGGTAACTTCGTCTTAGAATTGTTATGTTTTCTACTCTACTTTATACTTTATATAACGACTTACATTGGTATCAGAGGCAAATGCTTACAGTTGATCGTCGATAGACAGAATATTCGTATATTCTGAGAATTTCTCATGCTAAGGGTCCGTGTGGTTGGGTCGATGTGATTGATTTTATTTCTCGGAGTAGATGGCCACTCATAGCTTCTATCGAAGACATTTATAAATTTTCTAATATCATACAGTTTAGCTTGGAACTGTGAGTTTTAGATTAACGCGACGTGCGACGTCCATGCAAGCTTGACTTACTCGTTCATGCTCAATTATTTAAGAACACTAGTTTTATTAATCTGTGTTTTTTATTTCCACTTTGCATTTAAATTTGTAAATATTCTGTTGCAAATCAGATTTATAAGAATATATTCAAATGTTAAGCATATGAAAAACTAACCTTAGGAAACCGTTTGCATTCGTAGTTTCCGAAACAAACAACAATTTTAAGGTTCTTATTAGCTCTACAGAGACAGCCGGAGCTCTTGTCCACACTCAATTGTACTGGCAACGAGACGCTCTCGTCTTTTGGCGGGGACAGGATGTTGTTGGTGATGTCGTTGTACTGTTCGAGGAGGCTGCTTCGAGAGTACTGCGCGTAGCACAACAACAGCCACAGGTAGCGGGCAAACAACATTTCTCGCAAGAGAGCTTCTGAAACAGTTATAAGTAAAAATTGCATGGTTTATCTGAAAAGGTGATAATTGATGCGTGCGTGTTATTGTATTATAATTATTAATGTAGGTACTCGCATGTCATTTCTCAACAATTTATTGTAATTATTATTGTCATTTAACATTGTCGACAAACCTCTGTGGTTTTCGGAATGTTAATTTTGTAAATAAAGTGTTATGTATTCTTGTTATAAATAAAAAATAAATTAAATGAAAAACAATATTTGTATCGACGTTGGGATAATCGACGATCCACTTAAAAAAATTGGGTGTTTTTCCTTCGTTAAACGGTAACTAACTTCAAAATTTAAAGTTTGTAAGATTGCTAGAAATACCTTTTGAATTTTGATGATCGGTGAGTCAGTGACATTTTTCCTTAACTAGCGATAATTCGTAAACTAAAAGGTATGATTTTTAGGCAGTCAGTTATATCTCTGATCCTTAAAATTTAAACTTCTTGCGTTATCCACAACGAAGTTATACGGGGTTCAAAAGTGCCGTGTGTCTCTTTGAGAAAATAGTACCATCCTTTTCTGACCGTAGTCGACTTGGCGACGGCACTGCCGTGTCACCAGATCTCAATGAATAAACTGAAAGGACTTCAATTATATAGTAAATATGAGTATTATATTTAGATATATTAATTCGTAGTATGTAGTTTTTGCGAGAATGAGAGTAAGAAGGTTATCTATAAGCCACTTGGACAGCTTGCAAAGATCAATTTCAGCATTAAATCTAGCCTTTTCTCCGGGTTTACCATGAAAAATTACATTTGATTCATGTTTATGATCTGAGTGATTACATAAGACATTTGTATAGATTAAAAAAAGATTTAGGCCGTGAATATCACCTTGTGGTACGCCTTAAACGCTGGGGACATCAAAGCTAATACGGTCCTAATTTTTTACACGTTGTGTGTGATTGCATGAAAAGTCTTCAATTTAGATTGTGTACAAGTACAAGAATCGAAACGGTATCAAGGGTCTTAGCAAGAGACGTCTAGAGATTTAAGTTTCACGTCACTAGTGTTTGGTGTAGAGTAAAGTAACGATTTATCTGGGGAGAAGGGA
Organism: Papilio slateri; assembly: GCA_018246275.1. Classification (NCBI taxonomy): domain Eukaryota; kingdom Metazoa; phylum Arthropoda; class Insecta; order Lepidoptera; family Papilionidae; genus Papilio; species Papilio slateri. The sequence continues at coordinate 3,217 of DWTW01002572.1, forward strand.
ATAGACTTAATACGGTGGTACATTTTAAAATTTAACTTGTATGTATGTACAGTTTAATTTGAAAGGAATCTGATGACATAGATTCAGTATCGTGATAGTGAGAATTCCGTTTGTTATAAGGAACGCAACAATCTCAACGTCGTGTAATAATTTAATTGGAAGAACTAAATTTTTTAAACATTAACTTTGCTTAATAATGCAAATAAAAGCCTGTACGTAGACGGCTCCGGACCACTGGCATCTGTTGGCCATTTTATCGGTAGTGTATATACGATGATACTGGAAAGGAAGCTGCCAAATACTACATCTTGTGTATGCCTTTGTAAGTTTCTGCATAAAGATTGCAAATTATGTTCCGAAAAATAAAAGTCGGTGTGGCCACCTTCGGCATCACAACATATCCGATTATGATCAAAGGTCAAGAATCAAACCAAAACCAGTTGTAATAATGACAGTGAGTAGCAAGTAGTTGTAGCGGCGGGATGCAGTCAAAAGATGTGTTGATTTGTGAAGAGAAAGTATGGTTGTCTGATATTCTCTATACAACTTTCTTTGTTTATATGCATTTTTATGGATAAAGGTGTCAAACGAGCAAGTAGTTCATCATATTAAGTGACCGACGACTATAGGCCTCTGCAATAACCTAACGAGTTTCAGATGCATTGCCTACCTTTAATGGATATAGGAGGGGATAAACATAAAAAGGATATTTCGTTTTCCTATCCATCCCTCCCCGGTCAAATCCTCTTCTCCTTCCCATGCCATCCTTATAAGGAAAGGATGGAAAGGGGAAGAGGACCAAAGTTAGGGCTCCGGCATCTCACTAAACGGACGAAACGCAGAATACTTCTACTTCACGCCTATTTTCTGTGAGGTCGTGGTATTTCACCGATTGACGATGCTTTATGCCTGATAAGAAATAATCTTGATAGCATAACTAAACATAAAAACCTTTTTCACTGTCCGAATAGCGGGGTAAATAACCATTCTATCCAATTCCACTCACGTATCCAAATTTAATGTAAATTTGAGCCATCTTCGTCAAATTTGCTCCTTCTACTCATTTCATGTTTCAAAACGTTTTGCGAATGACAATAACCTTACATATTATGTTTTCAAGTGACAATGACGTCAGTTGTATTTGACATTTTTAAATGTTTGCTTTAGATATTGTCACTAAATAATGGAGGTTTATCACCATAATGTCTTGGCTGGTAAGGTTGAAAATGATTATATCACAGTTTCATATGCACATTGTTCACATTGTTATAGAAAAAAACCCTTTTTTCCTGTCATATTCCCGAGGAGGGTTGGTGTCAGGCAGGCTGCCGGCCGTAAAAACTGTAGCCAAAACCTGTACATTATGGACTACGGTCATACTGTGCCGACCTCACATGCGCGGGAGAAGGGTAGGGAGATGATGATTAACTAGTGGATGTAGCAAACGAAGATTTAGCCAACGCAAATCCTGGGTCAGCAGCAGCATTGACGAAATCTTCGTTTGAACAGGTCTATATTCAACAATGCTTTCTTAAAAGGCAATACTTACTCATTTCTTTGTGGTGAGCGGAACACTGTTAGGATATAGTGTTATAGTAGTTGAGGACAACTCTCCAAACTTCACCACTAAGCGCATATTCTGCGAGTATGACCTGGGAATATTTCAGCTAGCACAATTCCTTGATGAATTCCAGCATGACACTATTAGTTCTATCCGGGCGCGAAATATGCATTGTCGACTGCAGTATAAGATGAAATTATGTTTCCCTATACTCTATACAAGCTTTGCTGAGAGGACTGTTAGCCGCTACAGCCATCATCATTGCAGTTTGTAGTGACAGTTTGTGACTATGGAGTGAAATACGATTATGTTTTTATTACTTAGTTACCTTTTTGGGAAATCCAGCTCTTGACGGTTGAAGTTTGCTCTGAAGTTTTCGATTTGGCAATGATTTTTTTGTAATATCACAGTCTTCGACAGTTAAGGCACAACGGTGTCACTTCTATATATAATAGTCCATTTTCAGCCATACGTATTATACACTTTCTCACCAGATTAACCTCACTCTATCCTCCATCACTATTTGTTTACATATATTCAATTGATTTATTCGCTATGCACAGGGGGCGCCGGCTCCGGGTGGACTGGCACTCGCGAGCGCGCGCTGTGTGCTGAGAGATTTCCTCCCGGAGACTGCCATTGGTTCGTCTTATTTGCTAACAAGATAGCTAAATACGTTAACGTCATGTTACAATTCGGCACTAATTCTAAGTAACACAACACATACGTTATTTAACGTGCCTATGTCTTATAGTATAATCTTAAAAATTTAGGCTTTATCACATTAGTTAGGCGATACAATCTCGTTTAGCGAATGAGAATGTGTGACCATGTGTAGTTTTTGCGAGAATGAGAGTAAGAAGGTTATCTGTAAGCCACTTAGACAGCTTACAAAGATATTCGATATTACAAAGATATATAAATATGTGTTTAACAGTTAATCTATTAAGCAATAAAGCTTTGACTCAATGTGGTGAGATCCAAAACACCTTACCGTGGGAGATTGTATAAGATGAAGAAATAGAATTAACAACAAATCTCACTCTATACCCAAGCACAAGCACAAGTACAATTTGACACAGATTTCAAAAGCGTTATAACAAACGAAAGATATGATGAAAATAAATAATAATAAATTATAGACGAACAAAACATTTCCTGCGCCTGTTTACGCGCTCGCTAAACTAACCATAAAGATATCGCGGCGCGCGCACTCTGCAAACATTACGGGAATGGCTGTTTCTTTAATATGTTAATTGAAGAGTCTCACGTCTCTATTTCGGTTTAATTTTAGTTTATATGCCCATAAGTCAGAGTAAGAGACCGTCTCGGCGACTTCTGTACACTATATATCTCGGTCAAGTGCCAGTGTACAAATATTACTGGGTATTAGTTTAAAGGAATCCATAGCATAATGAAGGGACTATAATAGCAAGGCGTGCTATCTTCTGGACAGTCTAAGACGATAGCTCTATCTCCCCATAAGTTAAACATCTGGAGGAAGCGATGACAAGAGAGAGCTCTGATTGTATTATTTCATTGCTACACAGCATCACCTCAACAGACTTCATAATGATAACACTGTGGTATTCCTCTACCAATTTAAAACAAATAACTCAAGAATTAAGTAAATGCTATATTAAATAGCTAGATAGTCTTAATTCTGTTCACAATGGCGAAGGCAGTGCGGCAGACAGCTTGGCAATGAGATCGTCCAGTTGCAGCAGGTTGGCGCGCGCCTGGCGGCACACCTGCCCCTCCGGCAGCTCCGGCGGCTCGTGTCGCAGCAGCAACGCAGACTGTTCCAGGATCTTACGTGACTCCTGCAATACAAACACATATTGGTTAACTCCTAGATCATAGCAAAAGGTAATATTTCATTTTAATGATTTAAAACTTTTTCCTTTAATTTAAGCTTAAATAGCCAATAGAGTCGTTAAGCTTAAATAGCAATGAGCTAGGCCAAATCCAAGAAAGACCAAATCTTGTGGTTAAGGGCTGATCTTTGCGACAAACCTTGTGGAAAGCGTTGCAAGTGTTGCCTTGCCTTTTTTTCTGAAGTTTCTGTTGATGATAGTAATAATGAAATAGTTTAAAATACGTAATGACTTAAAATACGGTCTATCGTACATCAGATTGTCCACCACCTAGTTTGAACATTGTTTCGTGATTCATTTAGCTTTTAAGAGTAGTTGTAATGATTTACACAACAAACTGACTTACAGTGATATATCCGAGCATGACCAGCGGCCCGTCGGTGGCAGACTTCCTCCGGCCGGTCTCTGCCACCGCCGCGTGTAGCTCGAACAACAGCATGCCGCGCAGTCGTGTCTCGGCTGAGTGAGGTGAGAACATTAAAATTTACCATCAAACTTAATAGCTAGTAATTCTACAGTATGAATTCTCCAAGATTTGGAGCTGCTCTAAGACCTAAGCGAGCGGATGTGTGCGAGAGCAACCCATGGCAATGCAAGACAGAAGAAACTGTAAGCTCTCTGTCGGTGCTAGACCGACAATGTTCACGAACGGATCGACTTGAGCAGGAAAATACCACGAACTCACACTACGTAGGCATGAAGTAGAGGTACTTACACTGTCCTCATTCTTACCCACTCCTTTAACAGAAACGATGGCATCGCATACGTAACTCTTGATAGTGTCCTTAGTTCCGGTAGCATGACATCGGATGACCCGCTTGTTTGTTTGTATATTATTATTGTAAAAAAGAAGCGCGGAGTGTATTTCTGTTCTATTTATTAAGTGAACTTATACTCCTATTTTTACCGGGTGCTAATGTCTCCAACAGGTCTGCGAGCTTCTTGCAGAGCTGGGTCTTGAGGAGCAGGCGGTCCTCGGTGACCGCGGCTAGGCCCAGCGCGTGCTGCTGGCCCACCAGCTGCGCCAGCGCCAGGCTGACGTCCGTCATGTAGTAGTGAGAAGGATGCAGGTAGCTGGCACAGTGGCTTACGAACCTGTGGGATTATTTTTTTTAAATGACATGACCTAGTGCTTAACCACAATCTCATCTGATGGTAAGTGGATATGTGATCTGTGGCGATATGTGAAAGTTGAGAAAGCATTGGTTTAATATTAATCTATTCACTCTTCTCTTTGAAAGCACCCAAATCGTACTCGAAGGAAGAAACTGACCTATTAACTTAACCCTCGGATTGGACGAGAAAACAATGAGATTGACATTAGTAAGTGTATCGCAGTGTCTTCGACAAGTGATTTCTGATGTTATACATCTATTGGCAGTAAAATCGACTAGTATGCCGTGACGGCAAACGGCGTGACGTTCTAATGGTGTTACGCCCCTTCTACTTCATCGACTCGTGTGTGTGTGTGCGCGCGCGCCCCTCCCAATTTCTATTTATAAATAAGTATATTCTGTAGTTATTATTTATTACAATTAGAATAATAAGTAAAATATATTGATTTTAATGACGGAACTCTATTCTGTTTTATTATTTTACTCCATATTTTTTATTTGTTTTGTTTGTTTATTTAATAAAAATTCAAATATTCACTGTCATGTCTCACGTCCGGGCTTCCCGTGACGGACAACTTTTTAAAGTGTTTATAAAGCAAACACTATCGGCGTGAGCTTCATTAATCACCTCTTTAATAACATCTTCTAATAATCGAAGAGATGAGTGATAAAAACTGAAGTTATCGTGTAAATCGAGCAGCCATATTGCTATTGCATAATATTAAGTGTGATGATAATTGCTATATACAGGTTACATTAACGAGGTGCGACAATCTGAAACATGAACCGACATCCGTATCCGGGTAATCCAAAACAAATGTTATGACACCTCGGCTCACGCGCTATTGTCAACCGAACGTGACAGTTGTTACATTGTCGCCAAGGCCGAGCATTAGGTCGTTGAGAAATGTTTTTGTAACAGAAGATGTGTAAGTAAATAAATAAACGGAAAACAGGTATGTTTTGATCTTTGAAGTGTATTAAGTAGAAATTGTCTGAAGCATGCGCGAGAGTACGATGTAGTTCGACCAGCGAGCTATGTGTGGAAAATACGTTACGAAGAGTTACGTTTCTAATTTAAAAACAAAAGCAAGTAAGTCTTGCTTGCTCCTTTAGTGATTAAAAATACTTAATAGTTAGTTAGTTACTAAATATTTAAAATAATAAAACTTACACAAATTAAACATCACACAAAGAGGGAAGCAAATTAGTACGTAAGCTTTTCACCTTATGATAAGAGGTAATTTTTTTCTTCCTGCCCTTTCCCCACTTTATGTGGGGTCGGCGCAGTACGACTGAAGTCCATACTGTAAAAGGTTTTGGCTATAGTTTTTAATGGCCGGCCTCCTGCATGACGCCAACAAATCGTCGAGCATATATATGAAATATCAGTAGATTATCAAAATAATCTTCTATAATAATATTTATTTAACCATGTCCAACCAATTTAATATGCAATCAAAATGATCAGAACGGTTGCAGGGGTTATGTCACACGATAAAGTGGTGAGTAAAAAACAAAGGGAATCGAACAGGATTTGAGTTTCCGGATCACACTGCATAGCTCTGCCATTGCTTAAACTTTCAGAATTTGTAAATTATGATACAGACCTCTCGCACGCGTCCGCGTCCCCTTTAGGCATGACGCTGAGCTCTCTGCCGATGTCCTGCAGCAGTTTCTGTATGATGGCGTCGCTGACGGCGTCCCCGCAGCTGCCGCACTTCCAGAACTTGTCATCCAGCCCGCGGGTCGCAGGGTCCGGGCATGTTGTCTTTTGCAATATTGGAAGAATGAAAGTATCAGGCAAGAGATAACCCTTGCAATCCCTAAAACATAAAAATATTTCTTTAATAGTCTGGAATTATGTTAACAATAGTAATTAAAAATTGCATATTTAATAATCAAAAGAAAAAAGTAAACAACCGTTTTAAAAGATGGCGGCCAGTCTTTAATTGTTTAGGCTCTTATCTGTAATAACGCAACACATACGAGTACATACAGCACCTTGACCTCTGCTCGCTGCTCTTTTTCATTTAAACATAAGCAACGATCCTGTGACTTGTTTTTACATATTTTCATTTAAAAAGGCTATCATTTATTTTTGTGTATAAAAATTATTAAAGAAAATATTGTGTCTGTACTCACTGTTTACAGTACACACTGTTTTGAAGTAAGTACTAATTTGAAGTAAGTTAAAGTTAACTACTTTTTCTTGCACTTGACGGCGCTGTACATGGTGGCGAACTCGGTGACGTCAGCGCACCGCGGGCACGTGCACTCGAAGAACTTGGAGTCGGCGAGGTGGTGCCGGCGCGCCTCCGTGCCCCACAGCGGGTCCGTGTAGCAGACAGAGATGTGGCCGCCAGAAGGAATATCCACACCAGCACACAGTATCTGAAAATACCCCATTCACACGGTTTTGTTTTTCAAAATACCAAGACATGATCTCTTCTGGCTACATATGCTTCGCAGCTGAATCGTTTGCTTGCTTGCCTACTTCTTCTGCAGAGAAATTAATCTTACAATGTCGCCGGCCGACGTGAAGCTCTTGTTGCAGCTGGCGCAGCAGCTGTGCTCCGCCATGGAGACGCGCTCGAACACCGCCACGTACTCGGGCTCCAGCAGCGGCACCTCGTGCCCGTTGATCTGCAAGCGTCAGCCGCTCATACATGAATGCTAAAGGTTTATTCATGGCTATTTCATCGGTCGCATTACATCGTTGTAGACCCAAACGATAGTAAAATTGTAGCAACTACAGAGACTAATTGTATTTGTAGGATAATAATAAACGAGATTGATGAACGTAAAGATATGTATCATTGACTTAAATATAGATTAGGTTCCCTCGCTTACTAAGAAATCATTCATAGATGACAATAGATGGTGCTTGAAACGGTACGCCAATATATTCTTCGCGATAATTACCTATCCTAACTAATACTATAAATGTGAGTGACAAAATGTGAGTTTGTTTGTTGCGCTCTTACGCGTAATCTACTCACCCGATCATAATGAAATTTTGCACAACTCGGGGCGGGGCGCGGGTAACAAAAAAATTATTGGAAAAAAAGGCCCCAAAAAAA
>DWTW01002573.1:0-10852 GCA_018246275.1 Papilio slateri
CGGAGATTTGCGTTCACTAGCGACCGACGGACAGACGTTTTAATGCCGATTACTTGATTACCAGATTACAGGCCTCACTGAGATCAACTGTATATCAACTGTACTTAGATTTGGAAAAAGAAACATCCCCGAGGATGGTTGGCGTTAGGCAGACCGCTTTAAAAACTGTAGACAAAATCTATGGACAACGGTCATACTATGCAGACCCCACATAACCTGGTATAAGGGTATAGAGATGAATATAATTTCGACTATAATACCTAGATCTTAGAAGAGAATCTTCAATTTCCAAACCCAAATGACCGACGTTTTTTCTTTACAGTAAAGAATTATTTAATAAGATCAGTGATTACCAATATCGCCCTGGCAACGTCACGATAAAAGGCGTAACACGGTTGATATCGGCCGCTAAACAATCTCCGCCTTGTAATCAAGTAGGAAGGCAATATTAGCGATACCATCGCCGCCGCAGCATTGAAGGCGATTGGGGCTCGTCGCCGTCAATTAGGCCATTCATATCGCCGACACCGTGCTCAATTCATAGCAAATTTGACTAGTTTAATTGAGACCTAGATCAAGTTATATAGGTGATCACTTTAAAAATGTAATAAATTAGCATATTGAAGGATGAAATCAAGAATTCTTTGTACCTATCATTTAATGCGATAATCAAAGACAATACGCTTACCATGACTTCGAAATACAAGACACAACAACACAATTTCATAAGTCTGTAACATAGTACATGTTGTAGGTCTATGCCCTGTTGCTATTAAATATTTTGGTAAAATAACTGCTACACGCCGGACATACTAAAGAAAGTCTACATTAAGTGGCTGTAGAAGCAAGAAATGTGTGTCAAATCGAATTCTATAGCCTCTGTCCACTTTTCTGGTTTACGGGCTTTTAATATATTTTTTTTTATTTTTCCTATGTTCTAATATGATGTGGAAACGAGAAGTTTAGCCCTCCTTCCAGATAGACCTGAATCACCTTGCGAAAGAAACTCGGGAAATAGTTGGATGCGGAGAGCGGAGGACTGCATGCCGTGAAAGGCCAACGTCCAGAAGTGGAATGAATTAGGGCAATGAGGATAATTACTGATATCGTAAACATTGCCTTAGGGAAGGTGACGGAGAGTGAGTGTGAAATCGTACATACTATCGGCTTCGACATCTTAATGACATGTATTCGTATGTAAAGAATTTTCTGCATTCACTTACAGCTTCTTGTATCTATATCTGCATCAATGGATACTAAGTTTTTGCCGCGATCATTTTCACCATCGTGGGAGATTGCGTATCATGTGTTCTTGCTAATTGATTTATCAATTCATGGTATAAGTGTGGGGCTATGAAATATGAATACTAGGAATTTAACGCTTTTAAAAATGAAAGTATCGATTTATTTTATTGTAGTTAATCAAAATCATAGAGGTTTCATACAGATGTGTGGAAGGTACTATGAATATTACTTACCAGCTATGTTCTACATATCATGGTGTATCCATCATTTATAAAACTTATGACTTTAAAGTTGATAATACTACGACAATTGGAACTTCACAGATAACGCTATAAAAACGTTGTATATGATGACTTATCAGAATCCCCGCCTATTTAATGGCTCCACCTAATTGACTTAATCTCATTATCCTGTCAAGAGGAGTGCAGAAGGCACTAACGATTACGACGGACTAATTTACTCGTCTTATGTTCATTGAACAATTACTTCTATGTAAGTTTGGAGTTGCGCTACTAATGCAGGATCAATTTAATTTATACAACTCCATAGTCTTTAACCACACAGTTATAAGAATAATAAATTAGTATTTGATATAAAAGATAAAAGTGATTTTCTGAAAGACGCACGTCTGTTCAGTCTTCTTGCTCTTGATTGAAGAGGATTTGCGAGAGATTAATATAGCCCAGGCCTATACGGTGACAGATAAAGGAATCCTTTGGCATTCACAACAACATCTGTTGTACGAATGGGCCGACTCGACCGATGTAATACCAAGATGACAGGCATGAAGAAGTAATACGTCTGCGTTTCGTCTGATGAGTGAGGTGCAGGGGGTCTAATACTAGTCCTTTACCCCTTCCTATCCTTTTCTAATAAGGAAAAGATGGAAAGGGGAAGAGTATTTGACGGGGGAGGGGGAAGTTTTGGATAGGAAAAGGAAATATCTTTTTTTCTGATTATCCTCTCCTCTGTACCATTAAAGGTAGGCAACGAATCTGCGGCTCATTAGCTTGTCGCAGATGCCAATGACTAGCGATCGCTTAATATCGGGTGAACCACTTGCTTGTTTGCCACTTTCTACTATAAAGCTACTAAAAGCGACGTCAACCTACGTATTAAATTACCTGTATAACACAATCAAGTGCTGTAAAGGACTGTAACTACGGTCTCAACCTTTACTCAGAAAGTCCAGGGTTCGGCGGCAGACTTCTCAAAACCGTTTGCATGGATATATTTGGAATAATGACATCTTTTTTTAACGGAGTGACTTAAAAAGAGGGCTATCCTTCATTATGTCGTCCTGTAGCCTAAATGGATTAACAGATTTTGATGAGTGCAGTGTAATAAGATTCGTATTCTTCTCCGGAGTGTCAAAGGTAATATGATGTGATGAATTATGATAAACATACATATGGTTTTTTTTGTAACTATTACTTGCTTAGGTAACGAAGATAACTTTTTTAAATGTCGATGGATTGATGTGTATTGTAATGCTTGCCATGTCAGGACAGTGGTGATAAAAGAGCCTTTAGAAATACTGAAGATGCAATTTTATAAAATCAATCGTATAGTGAGTTATAGATTGAAAACTGGTTTAAATTTTATATTTAATTTGGACAACCGGTGTACAAATTTAATAATGAATTGTCTTGTTAATGGAAAACTATATATATGAGGCTACATCGCCGTTGAGTCAAATACACATCTCGTTCATTATATAAAGTTTAACGCTTGTTACTCGTAAAAAGAACAAAAGCGAGCAGTGGTTAGTGTTCGTTACAAATCGTCGGAATCAATTGCCCGATAACGACTGGTGGGGGTGTAATCATCGTTTCTTATTTGTCATTCATCGAAATTGATGATCGGTTGGCGCGAGCCAAAAAATAACAATGAGACGAGGTGCTCAAAAGTTATTAATTCTATCGAGACTGACACCGAAGCGAGTTAATGTTTTCCCACGTTTGTTCCGTTCCGTCGTTCCCGCGTTCCATTGTGACCTCCTGTAGTCTAAACACATATTTTAAACACTCCTAGACATCGGTTACTCATGTCGCTAACTCTAATAACTTGCACCATACACCACGTGCTCGAAAATGTAATGGATTTAAATAAACATTCCTATTGCATAAGCATTGGAACGGTGTTGGCGGACAAAAAATATCATTAAATACTCTCGCAGCGGTGATAGGTGATCATTTCACTAATGATAGCGTTGCTCCGCCCGTCGATGATAGGCCCCCCCGTCAATCATACTAGAGTTCCTCAATTGTATATATTTTCTCACTCACTTTTGCTATGACCTCATTTGCATTAAAGTGACAAGTGGTAAATCTGTGATCAAGTTAATGGTTAAGCTGATTAATTTGACACATCTTTCGGACACCAAGGAAGCGTACATCCCTACTTAGAGCAGCACAACACTAAGTAATGAGTAACTTAGTGTTTATTCTATGCTGTATCCATCTGTGCGTATTTGTAATTTGAACTATTTAAACATTTCTACCGCTCTTTTTAATAACTTTGCGGTTACAGCAGCAGGCCGCAAATAAATTGTTTGTTTTTTTATTTTATTTTATTGTTGTGTATGCTCGTACAGTCGGACGAAGTGAATAAAGTACCGTCCGAAATGCGAGGCGGCAAAGCAAACAGAACCCGCGACGAATAAATCTCGTTGCAGGCGATGCGAGCTTTTTTTAATTAATTCAACGATTGTATAATACTTTCTCGAAGACGCCCCGAAAAAGAAAGTACGAAGGAGAAAGAAATACAAATTACTATCAGCGCCGGCGGCGCGCCGCGGGGACTGAGCACTGCGAGTAGTTAGCGAGAGTAGTGATGCGATCTTATCGACACTTAGGGTTGTCGGTTAAATTGAATAATAAATTTATTATTGAGGCCATTAGTGGTGTGCGTTACTGTTATAGTGGTCAACTTTTAAGGTAATCAACGTAAAAGTTCAGTCTATTTTATCATTTTCAGTATTGAGAGGAAATGTTGTGTACATATGTGTCAACAAATAAAAATATTTACTTCCATCAAAATTAACCAGAGGTTTTTTTTGTTAATTTGGAATATTAGTTGAATTTAATTCATTGTAGATTCTTCCAAAGATATTATTAGAAACTCTGACTATTGACTATGTGTGTAATACCGCTAACAACCTCGTAGTGTGGGAGTAGTTGCAGTAGACGTTGTTTTATAAATAAAATATATATTTCGGAGTCCGTGCCAGTCAAGGTAGGTCTGTAACTATTTAGACATGAGAGAGATGTTCGTTTGTATAATACTATCTATTCTTAAGGAATTCTCGTATATTTGTATTTCCATGACACCGACTCCACACATCATTGGGGTTATTGTAAAAAATATACATTTTAGTTTTTTCCTCTTAGTACTCAATGATGTCAGCTGTTAACGAAATGCTCTACATGGGATTGCATGTAGAGCTACAAAACTTAGCCACTCAGCTTTGCTTAGGTCTGAATAAAAATAGATGGGGAATTTTCTAATGATGATCATTTTGGAGTTTTTTTATATTCCATAGTCAACAAGCAATTTAAAAATTAATGTGATACTAAGAAAGTTATAGACATGATGTGTAGAACTGTCGCATTAACTACGCCTATACTTGCGGATCGGAATTATCAGTAATTATCTAAATATAATAATCAATACATGTCGTGCAATATGTATCAATAATCTTTCCTAAAAGAAATGTCTAAGAGTGGGGAACTTCAACATTGGAGCATCGAGAGATGTTGTTAGTAATTAATCAAACCAATCTGACTCGATATCCCGGCCTACTGATCAACTATGTTGGCGCCTACTAAACAAACTGCATCGTTACCCGCCGTGAACGCAATAATAATTCTGCACCGACCGCTCATTCATTATTAATTGTACCTCACTCTACATCCCGGATCATTAATCATTATTTGTTACAAAAACTTTACATTCATCAGTCACGATATTCGAGTGATAATGTATTCCGTCTTTAGATTTGGAGACACACACACACAGAATTGAATCTCGGTGGCCAACAGTAATTATTTTTTTTTCTATCAGTATCACATTACATACATGTACTTATTTGGACCCTATTTCTGTCGATAAGCATTAGTATGAACTATGAACCCATTACTGTGTCCGATTTGAAGAGTAGAGATCATTGCTATAATGGTTTGATGTGATATTTTTTGAGGATGACGGACTTAGGCACGGAGAGCAATCACCGAACCATTGGTTTATCGTCATATACCATCATCATTCATCATTCACCGATTCGTTCTCACTTTAATTCTACTAGTGCTATTTTAAGTCTTAAGTGGGGTCGGCACACGTTTCCTATTTCCATGCCTTTCTATTAACTATCATCTCAGTAGTCACTGCTTTCTTACTTCAGTCCTCCTTCACGCAATCCATACATCTTTTCTTAGTCCTACCTCTACCAACATATCCCTTCACACCCATATATAAAACTCTCCTTGTCATGCCATTCTTCATCCTTCCTCATAACATGCATATGTTTATTATTTGTTTTTTATTTATCACTGGTGCTACTTTCAGGCTTCGTCTACTATACTCATAACGTACTTTATCCATTCATGTTACCCCACATCTCCATCTCACATTCGCATTTCTGCCGCATGCACTCTCTTTTCATCCATTCCTTTAACCGCCCAACACATCGATACATACATTACGACAAGTCATATAATGGTTTTATAAATGTTTCCCTTTATTTTAATTTAACATGCGTCATCATAACTTACCTTTAAACATACGACCTACGAGTCTCCTCTAAATTAGTAAGAAACTCGTTAAGCAAAGGAAGTATAAAGTCAATAATATGAAGTGAGGAACTACATCTGTTCATCGTAAATTTTACTAATTGTAAACCTCCGAACAAAGTGCCTGAAGCTGTTCGATCTACGAGGTTACTAAGATCAGTTTACAAGTAACTTTAATGAACGGTGAGCCATTCAGGAAAGTTAGTTGTTTTACTGTCATCCTTAGTGAAAGTCACGATTATTCAAGGATTACGGAAGGAAGCACTCAGTTTTTAAATCACGAATCACAGTGTTTAAAAACTGTAATGTCATATGCGGAATTATTATCTACTTTTCTCTCTTTTTTAACCTGTGTTATTTCTATAATTTTATTCATCACTATCCCGTTTTATATAATGAGCTACACTAGCGTTTTTTTTTTCATTCCGCGATTTAGCTTTTTTTTGGACATCTATTGTACTCATTCTGTTGACATAGTAAAGTCCAGACGGCCCTTTCGCGGTGGTACCTAAATCCTTTCAATATTTTTTCCAATCTCTTGTTTGAAAAACGTAGACAAACGTACGTGCTAATTCTGAATTCGTTTCCATACAATTGTATACGTTTTATAAAATAAAGCCTTCCTTTTCCAGTCGCAGTTCATTAGTCCAGGACATGTTCGAACCTGTTTCATAAAGTAGGTTACATAAGGAAGAGGGGAAGCGTCGCGCCAATAAAATGGTAATGTTGGGACAATATTGCTGTTACCCTAATACACTACGTACAGGTAGAATAACGAACATTGTTGTTACGAATAATGTGTCGGCGAAACGAGCAATGTATACCATACAATGTGGATAGAACACGCCGTGTATGTGAATATTCATGCTCTTATTTTCCATACCGTTCGTCCGTGATAACTATGTCAGTTTGTTTTAACGAGCATAGAACGAGAATATTATTATTGCTTTTTTCTCCACACAATTGTTACACTATATTTTAGAGGACGATAAATAAGACTTTTATTAGTGGTAAAGTTCACTTTTTATTAGTGGTAAAGTAATTTAAAAATTTCTAATCTAATGTCCATTAAACTAATTAAGAGATTAATGGTTAAATTTGTACATTAATTCGATTTCTATTATTATCGAACAACAAATACAAAACATTCATGTTTAAACCATGAATTAAACAAAAAATGTGCAATCACCAAAAAGTAGTTAGTTCAAAAACACTCAAGGCGTTTAATTATAAGATACTATGTATATTATATATTATATATGTCAATCTATGTACTATTGTATATTACACCATTTATAAGACAAGTTTGATTTGTTGTATTTGTCTCCGCCCCGAATAGCAAAAATATGAAAGATTCACGAAAAAAATCTCTGATAAAATCACAGAAACTACAAAGAGATAGAAGATATAATTATACATCCAGACTTGTGTTAGAAATAATGTCGCATATCTCAAGTGGCTTCAGTGGCTTCATCCAGCAATTAATACAAAAAGAATAGATAAATTAGTTGTAAAGTGGGACGAAGTTTGCCGGACCAGCTAATAACGACATATAATAAAATTAACTATAAAAAAATTATTAATGTAAACATATCGCAACTTATCTTTGATATATACCTAGGTGGGAGGGTTGAAGGTTGTAGGGATGACGTTGTCAAATAGCTTCCTAATAACTTTGGAAGTCAAAAGAAATTGATGTTAATCCCGGCTCAGCGGGATTAGATTCTTTGATGTCAGCTACGATCGAGTTCTTAAGTAGAAGCTACGGGATAGCCGTCTACGAGAATAATGTTGCCATTATCGAAACATAAGCTCGTTTATCCGTGGCGATTTATTCTAAACATTACTCTAATAGTGTTGTTGTGGGGAACATAAAAGATTGGAACAGCTGTTCTTTTATATTAAATGAAAAGTCGCGAAATCAGAAATGTTAATTTATTGTTATTTTATTTCTTTTTCTTTGAATATGGCATAACTTTTATTTTGTTTTTTTCATTTTTATCATATTATACATTATAAAACTATATGTCGACGTGGTTCGCTGAGTTTAATATCTCGGCTAAGATATATTGTATCTAGTCATACATACTACAGTGTGCATACATACTTGGTAGGAACAAACTGCAGTATTATATATAGTATTATATAAAAATAGCGACTGAAACGTAGAATATGTACATTTAGACATATAGTATTTTGATAAACCATTGTCCGAATTTGGGTAAATACCTATAACGTAATCCATTTTAATCCTGTTTTAATTCGTCGGAGCTACAGCTAAACGGCTTCCCTATATTAAATGTTGTCATGGACTTTGATTTTTGTACGTTATGCGTATGAAGGTCGAAAATTTAGTCTCACAAATTTACTGAATAAATATGTTTTACATACAATTTCTATTTGTTCCTCATTTTAAAGGGTTTTGCAGGCATTATAAAAAGTAAGAAGATTAAATAGGAAAATATGATTTGTGCGTATAATCTGAGTGATAAAAACATAAATTGCTAACTCGCATTGAATTTATTTCCGTGAACCGCACAAAGCCGTGTCACAAAGGGAGGGTATGACGAAATCCGCGGTGGCGTTCGTGCGTGCCTTATCATCAAAAGTACTCATGTGCCTACTTTACCCACAAAAAGCTTACCCCTTACGGCGACGTGATAACGGAAATATTTAAACTTAATTTTTAAACTGACGAAAGAATGTCCAATAAACAAGCTGAATAAGAGAATTATTTTACGAAACAGCAAAATTAAATTTGTCTATTATTTTCTATATTACCTTTTGTGTATAATTTATTTAAGGCGCTTTGAAATAAAACTAATTTTACGGATTTTAGAGCGTTTATTTAATGTTTTTGTTTGTTTTAGGCGCTTTGTTACGAATTGGGTATCGTAAATGAACAATGTATGTGTATAATTAAATAATTAATACTTCAGCAGTCTGCTCAATCAGCTTAATCTCAATCGATAAAAGTCTATACAAAACTTACGTTCTGTTTAATTGTATAATAACATAGGCAAATTTGTGCGTAAATAGATTTTTAATATGCTAACATTAATTGTTATGGTAGATAATGGACTAATTGCCAACGTCAGCTTTTCCATCCAATTGACGTGAAAAGTGCATACCAAGAAAAGTTAATATGTTTATTCATATATTAGTTCATTATTCATTCTAGTCACAGATATCAACATTAACATGCTTACAAAAAAAAACTAATTTGAAAAATATCTAAAAGATCATTGTCTCGTACGATTCGATCTGAGTTTTAGATTCGAAAGATTCGCTCTGCGATAGTTCTAGAGGCAACATAAACCACATTAAACAAACAAGATAGACCTCGAGCTATCGCTATTAAAGTACTTTTGCATATATATTTTTAAACTATATCTTAAAAATTCACTTTTCTTTTACTCACTACTGTGCTTCCTTCATTTACACAGTCTGAAAATCACGAATCGAGAAAGCGTATGTAAAGAGTTACAGAATAAATATCAACATCGATCGTAATATATTTTTCCGACTTCTGTGTACTGTCATTTTTCTTTTAATCCAGCAAGGCGTAACGAGACGAGAGAAACGGTTACTAGTTTACGATACTATAATTCTTTTTGTACCCTCAAGTACGCAGTCAAGGCTCGTAGTAATATATATAAGTTGAAATGCTCGCCTGGCAGACAGAGTGTCGCCGTCGCTCCGCCGGTCCGCATATTGATGAGCACTAAAACATAACTGAAGTATTTTACGGCCAACTCGTGCAAATTGCCTTTGAAATAATTATTCTCTTCATGTTAAAAAAGTTTGTTAAAATTACATCAATTTGAAAATTGTCCTCTTCTAAATCTGGAGATATGTTGTTAAAAGCTACATGATATTTTACAAAGTATAATCATTTAGCCCAAAATGACCAAACCTTATAATGTTTATCGCTTGTAATGTATTTGCTCAGAATAACAAGAGTCCGATTGTGTCATAGTCGCGTTCTCGTTGTATTTAAAAGTTTGCGACGTGAAATAATCCAATGAACATATTACAGCTTTCATTCGATGTAGAATCAATATTATGCTCGCTATTTAAAAGTTAAAAAGACAAACGATCTGCTATATTTTATATTTTATTGTAACTTTTTTACCACTTACCCATAAGCTTATATGATCTTATAAGAAGTGGTCGAATTCTAAAAATCGCTAATTGATTTGTGGAACTTTGATTTCTCTTTTCATTTTAAAACCATGAGGATGAAATAAATAATTTCAAGCTTGCATCAAGCTTTCGTACAAATTACTAGCTGAACGATGACATTTTCGCTCGTAGAAAAAAATTTCCTCGTGTCCCCAGCTTTGTTTCCCATTCGTTCACTTGTCAAAGCGTATCGATTGACGCATTAAAATTCAGACGCTGTGCGAAGCTGAGTTCTTCTCATATGTTTTATTTCAGGATCCCTCAGAAAAATAATGAAAAATATAATAGAGGAATAATCTTTTGTATGTATATTATGATTACTGACTTTCGAAATTAGCGAAGCTTTCTTTACCGATGATTTGGAATAAAACGATATCAATATCACCTTTAGAATGCTTTATTATCCAGACATGGGCCAAACATTATTCCTCAATCATGTCAGGTCCAGGCCCCCTTTTCAGTTTTTATTAATGACTGGTTTTGACATTTGTCTAATGTTTGTGTAATGATTTTTAATTTGTTTTATTTTTTAATCAAAAGCCAGATATAAATTATTATAGGGCCCTTAAACCCCGATGTGATTTGTGTTGACCCTGTACATTCTCTTTTAGAATTATTCTATATATTTACGT
>DWTW01002574.1:0-10852 GCA_018246275.1 Papilio slateri
CTATTTGGCGATAAATTCTATTGTTTTATTTATCAATGACTTATCTGCAGAACAATTGTTTTAGGCCTTTGTCATATCTTAATTCTATATTTACGTAGCCAGTGATCGCAACTTCGTCTTTTTTATAATTAATATCTGTAGTTGACCACAATCCCACCTGGTGTTATGTGGCGATGTGATCGAATGATGGTCTTTCATTCACTCAGTCTTCACTCTCATTCAGATTCAGTCTTATTTTTAACTAGCGGCCCGCCCCGGCGTCGGACGGGTGATTAACAAAAATTTGATAAATTATATCGCCTATGTTCATCAGGGATAATGTAGGATTCTTATGATTAGAGAATTTTTCAAATCGGTCCAGTAATTTCAAAACCTATTCATTTCAAACAATCAAATCATTCCCCTTTATAATATTAGTATATTCGTAGATATAATATTTGGTATTGTCAAGAGAAATAGACGCTAACAACTTGATCCAATCCTTTGCTGTACCCACTTAAAAAACTTCGCATTTTATGTTACACTTATATTACGTATAGACTTGTTTAGAATTATCCATTAGTCGTATTTGATGTTCCGAAGCTGATAAATTTTAATTTAAATAATTATCCGATGTTCAATGAAATTATTAGGTCCCAAAATAAGTAGGTGAGCTTTTGGTGACTATTGGGGCAAGAAAGAGAAAAGAAAATTAATCTTAATTTAATTAATTCACGCGATAGATGGGATGCCATACTCGGCAGTAGTAGCGTAGCGATTGGGTTAATCCATGGCCTGTCTTTTAATCGACCATAGATCAAATTCACGTTATCATATCCAATGGCTTTGTTTTACTAAAATTGAAGACGACATTCAGTACACTTTGACGTGGCAATAAAGCTCTGGTGACAAAAGGAATTTGGAAAAACTGTTCTCCATTATTTAAGAGATTTGTATGGCATTGCAATTACATATTGCGTCTTAGTCGTCTACTACGATCGATTCGAGAGATTCGAATTAATCCAATGAATGTTGTCATTACTTCTAAACACGTTTGTCAGTGAGAGTAAAGATAGGAAATGTTATCGGCTCTTCTCGGAACTTATTTAGTCTCCAACACTCTAGTGTTAGTGTTAAGTTCGCACGTATGGCCAAATTGAAGTAGTCAGAGATGGCAAACGATATCCTAGATTTTGATTTCAAATGTGATCAGTTTTAAGTCTGTCGTCATACTAAATACACAAATCTTCAATAAGATAAAACAAAAACTTATTATGCACAAGGGATTCGTTCAACTCAACGTGAGTCAGGCATAAATACTGCAATCAGATGTAAAAAAAGCGTCAAAAACATATTTTATCTCGTCCCGTGGAATAATCTGCGATTTTTCTAAACAGATACGATAGGTCATGTTTACATATCAGCCGCCGACTGTGACCAGGCCAACTGTAAACCCCAGTGCGGACATGAATTCACATTGCATTTTTGGTGAGCGATTACGCATTGCGTAATGGCATATCGTCGGTTCGTTGTGAACGAAAGTTGAATATGAATTGGAAAAACAAACTGCGTTACGCTCGCTCACAGTCGGCGGCTGAAATACGTTTGGTTTGGACACGGTCTTAAGGTCCTTTTAGGAAAAAACCGACCTTCCTCTAAGACCAACGACGCGTTAGAAGTCCTCTGGTGTTGTTGATGCACATAGTTTTTTCGTTTCCTTATATTATAAAAACGCCTCAATCTACCTACTCTAACTTAGGAAATAATCTGCACATAGTATACTAGCAACCCGCCCCAGCTTCGCTCGGGTATTTAGATAGTCAAATAAAATATAGCCTAGGTTATTCGCTGTTCGAAGCTTCTTCTATCAATGGAAGAATTTTTAACATCGTTTCATTTCATTCACGGAACACAAACAAACGATCAAATCTTTTCTCTTTATAATTTTAAATGCACATAGAAAATAAAGAAGAGAGTTTGGTTTCAAATATTTGCTACATTATTCACATATTGTGAAGGTCTCGTGAAGAACTTAATATTGAAATTATCCTAAGAAGTAAGGTCTACCCACTATACTCACTGTCGGCGCAATATTACCTTCGTAAAGAAACTTGTACAAGAAAATGTTTACGAGCATTCATCGAACCCCACTAGATTTTTTTTTTCGAACAAATTATATTTGCGTATCTTGTAGACAATCAAGGTGTAATGAATGGGCGAGCAATGACCGTGAGAACGTATTGTGTTCATTGATGGCGTTTTAAGGAAATTTGCGCTTTGTTACGTCTGCCTTCCCACGCAAGTGAAAGTAGTTGTATGGATAATGATGACATGATTAGTTTGATTTCACCGTCTAGTGAACGTTGTACGTAGATGATTCGTCTCGTTGGGGGCTGGGTAGGCGTTTAAGCGATTGCTACAACAATCTACCCCCGTTAAAGCTACAAGAACAAGAGTTACATAAAGCATGGATAAAACGTTTCCGATGTGTTTGAGTATTCGCGGGTATCGTTACGTTTATATACGAAATAGTATTAGAATTTCAGACAGTTTACTTATTAAATCGGGGGTCGGACCGCGGTCTCTCGGTCGATATGCGGACCGCGGAAGATCTAAACTCGAACCAAATATTGTTAAATATTTACATATTATATTAAATGTTTTCATATAACTATCCCTATTTTCATATGTTTAAAAGCCCCTTTATTTTTTCTGGACATCGATAAAAAAAATTCCAATTGTATCTGGATCTCATTTAAACTACTCAGCGTCTCCTGCATTGGATGATAGTATGAAAACCTCTGCTACACTCGAGTATTCTATGAAGCCGTGGTAATTTCCCCGCTGGATCTCGAAGGTGTAACAGCTATTGCCTCTGTTGAAACATAATAAAGCAAACATGGCAATAATTATTCATTTCAACCGACCTTATCAGGTACCAAACATGACCGCCGCATGATCTGAGCCCAAAAACAAATGTTTGTCATTTTTGACAAGGGTCACATAAATATTGCCTTTGGTAAGAATCAAACACATGACCCGTAGCTTAACAGTCGAGTACGTTTCTTGGCTGTGTGGTAGTCGCAACCATGACATCGTTATAATATATTAAATATAAATGTGAAAATTTCAGAAAATCATCGTTTTTGAAATAAAAACGTAAACTTTTCTTTGTCTTTGTTTACAAGGATGAAGATATATATTTGGTAAGTTCATCAAACTGGTAACAGAAGACGGCGACCAGTTTTCCTTAACAATAATATTATTGAATATTAAATATTTTTATCAATCTAAGTTCACTGAAGGCCTTTTATCCGCAGGTCCATAAACGTCCGTTGCGTGAAGAGGAAATAGCTGCTATATGTGAGGGCGTGGTTTGCGGCTTGTCGTACTTGCACAGCCTGGGCAGGATTCATCGGGATATCAAAGCGGGCAACATCTTGCTGACGGAGAATGGAACAGTCAAGCTGGCGGATTTCGGTAGCGCCAGTATCAAATGCCCGGCAAACAGCTTTGTGGGCACACCTTATTGGATGGCTCCAGAGGTCATATTGGCTATGGACGAGGGACAGTACGACGGAAAGGTTTGTTGCAAATATATAGTTCTTTATTTTTTTACTATTACTAATCTAATTTTGTTTAGATCTATTGGTGCTCTTAATCACAAGCCCAAAAAAATATTTTTATATTTGAAAAACTTCTTACAAATATGGCCAGAACTATGAATTGAAAACCCGCAAACGAAGTTATCAAATATACTTCTGTTTTCCCTTTAATGTCTAGAGGTTGTAATAAATAAGTTTTTAGGTGTTATCTTCAAGTTAGGATCGGTTAGAAGAATATTCAAAGCACGATTTTGTCTTTATATTTTCTCGTAAAACGATTTATATCGTTTTGCAGGTGGACGTGTGGTCTCTCGGCATCACATGTATTGAGTTGGCGGAGCGCAAGCCGCCGTACTTCAACATGAACGCAATGTCGGCGCTGTACCACATCGCTCAGAATGATTCACCGACACTCCAAGTAAGTCTATTTATGGTTTTTACACTAAAAAGGTTGTAGTGATTTGTACTTTTAACTGGTTAAATATTCCATAGATAGCATTGACCTTTCATCATTGTCATGTATCAGTTCACTCCTGGACGTAGACCTTCCTCGATGTCATCCACATGCAGTCCTCTGCTTAGTCCTCGCCTTCCCGCTTTGCGTGGTCATTGGTCCATCTGGAAGCAGGGGTGTTCTATAGAATGTCTACGTCTTCCCATACGACGCGACCATTCCAAGAATTTCGCCGCTAATTCGCCAGATAAAATTTATAAGAAAAAAATATAACAAATCAGTTTATCGAAATCAACTCACTGGACATTTATGCCATGTGGAGGTTTACTCGGATCATTGCGATTGGTTAGCCTAAGATGGTGACTAGAGAAGGTGTTAAAATTACATCCTCTGAATTCACTTATAAGTGAGCTATTCGATATTTATTTTATTATATGGAATAGATTTAATATATTACGAATATCGCAATAATTAATTTCAGGCGCCCGAATGGACTGACACCTTTCGTTACTTCGTCGAAGCGTGTCTCCAGAAGAACCCTCAGGATCGACCTTCATCCACCAAGCTGCTCACTCACCCCTACATCACAAGGCCGCGTTCTCCCAACGTTTTAGTGGACCTCATACAAAGAACTAAAGCGGCCGTGCGCGACCTCGACAACCTCAGCTACAGGAAGATGAAGAAGATACTCATGGTGGATGCTGACAATGAGAGCGCTTTTGGTATGTGTCAAAATATATGTAACATATGTAGAGAAATTTATGCAAATAATTCTAGGGCCTTTTTGCTTTTTGTTTGTACCGTAAATGCTTTATTTAAGAAAAATCCCTTTGTCTCAGTACTTTTGGTTTATTTTTATAATTTTAGAAAAACTTTACTATAAGAATTGGTCAGATAGATATTTATTTTAATGTCAACATCTAATATATTTAACATATTGTCTACAATCTGTGGATTTAAGAGTTTTCAGAATAGTATTAATACTTTAAATTGGACTTTATCATCTTTTTAGTGTATTTTTTTATGTAAGAAGGTTATAAATGAGCAAGTGGTTTCTAACCTGATGTTAAGTGACTGCTACACATAGGCATCCGCAACAAGCAAATGAGTTGCAGATGCGTTGCCTATCTTTAATGGAAAGAGAAGGGGATAGACAGGACAAAGGATATTTCGTTTTCCTTTCCATCCTCTTCCCATCCAATCCTCCTCCCCTTCCCATCCTATCCTTATTAAGGAAGGATGGGAAGGGAAATTGGACTAAAATTGGGCCACCTGCACCTCATCAGATTAAACACAGAATACTTCTATTTCATGCTTGTCTTCTGTGAGTTTGTGGTATTTAATTGGTTGAGCCGGCCCATTCATACAACAGGTGTGTTGCGGGCTCTTCCCTTATATGATTTTACGTTGATAATTTTTCAATGTGTACAGGAGACAGTGAAGAAACGGCAGAGGAACGATCGGGTGGTGACAGTTCCAAGTCCAACTCGGCGACATCCGAGCACAGCGTGGCGGGCGCCTCTAGCCAGAGCTCCTCCTCCGGCAGCCTGCGCAGAAGACCGCATCCTGTAAATATAGTACTTGTGATTTTCTTTGTACTTGCCCGACAGTAACAGTTATAGTGGATAAAACATTGTCATTGGCCAATGGCCGACCTCTTTTGTACATTGACCCCCAAGGACTGCCAAAAACTTAGCGACCGTCACCCAATGCAGTTCCAGTGATCCAACCTGAGCGTCCGTGGTACGCGAGGCCAACCTAGTGTACATTTTGTGGCTGGCATTTCTGAGTTTTTGTGTGTTTTGTATAAATAGTAATAAAAGTTGGTTAATGTTTTATGCTCTACTACTTGTGCATAAAAATGTTTGACAATAACGGCTCTCGTAGCTGTCTGTCTTGCATTACATTAAAATGTGTCTATAGTTTAATTTTATCTTAACGCCACTGTTCCAGCTCAACGCCAACCACCATGGACAGCATCAGCCGCAGCCTCAGTACCAGCAGTTCAACCACCAGCACTCCACACATTCGGCCAGGTAAATCATCAGTGTATTTATCATTCATGACTTAGCGTTATTCACAGAAAGATTTCAATACATTGATAATATGTAAATTAAGGTACACACTTGTAAATTGACATTTAAATTTATCGTCAGTACAACTTTGTTCTCTGCTTTTGTGCGCCAAGTATTTAATATTATTTACATAATCGTATTTAACTATTTATTAAACAGAATATATGTAATTTAGAATTAATACATACCATAGTATGTATCCTAATTGGGATTGGGAGGGACAGACAAAAATTACTTGTCTGTGGTCATATAAGACCATAGAAGTAATAGTATTTTGCATTATTTAATATTATTTCAACAAGCGTTTCTTATATCGGTAATACGTGAATATACGTGTTTCAAAAACAAAGTCGGTAACAATTGTATGTGAACTAAATTACCGTAAGTAAATATTAATAATAATTAAATGTTATAATTTAGTTTTAAAATTGTCGTTTCAATTTATATATTAAAAACATAGGATGCAAACTATTTGTGTAGTGAAATCTTTGCATGCGCTTTTGTTTGTGTGTTTTACGTTTGTACACTGTATGTAGCTTGATATAGCTCTCGTAATCTTATTAGACCGGAATGAAAATAGATTCTCCGAATGCATGTACAGTCGTAAATAATGTTGTTATAAAAGTACAATCTAGCACACAAGTGGCAAGTATCACGAAAATTATTCTTAATCACTGACAGAAAGGTAATGTTTTTCACAAGTCCGCAACAACATCTGTTGCACTGCAGGGCCGGCGCGACCGGTGAGATACCACGACCTCACAGAAGACAGGCGAGAAGTAGAAGTCTTTCTGCGTTTCGCCTGATGAGTGAGGTGCCGGAGACCTAATCCTAGTCCTTTTTCCTATTCTTTTCTAATAAGGAAAGGTTGGGAAGGGGAAGAGGATTTAACAGGGGAGGGGATGAATATCGGGTGTACCGCTAGCTCGTTTGCCACCTTATGCTATAAAAAAAATGTATGAATGTTTGTCCGTACCATTGTGACCTCCTACAGCCTAAACGGCTTGAACGATTTTGAAGAGTGAGGTGTCATACGATTCGTATTGTTCCCTGGAATGTCATAGGGCATATTACGTTAGTATAAAACCTACAAAGTAGAAGTAAATCATGCAGACAGTCGGGTGATTTTTTTTTCTAAATTAACTATTAATTGCGATAGTACATGCGAAAACATAATATATACAGCAAAATGAACTCCATCCTGGTCTATTGAGTTTTCAAGAATTATACATCGCTCGCTTTGTATGTAGCTTGTAACTTTGCTCGCTTATATCATATTTTCGTGCTTTCTTACCCACAACGCTACCCACCATATTTAGTACTACATGTTGCACTCGAGAGCGCACCCTTACCTTTCAGACGCAAGCACTGGCTTTACTCATGTTGCTGTTTCGTACGCAGAGAGAGCGAGAGTCCCCTGCCGGCGTCGCACGACGATTACGTGAATCGGGATGCGCTACGGGACTACGCGAACCGGGACTCCCTCTGTGATGACTATAGCGAGGACTACGCGAACCGCGAGGCGATCCGGGAGGCGCAACGGGAGAGGGAGAGGGAGCGCCAGGCCAACGAGTACAGGGAGTACGTCAACGCGCCCTCCACCTGGCAGCAGGAAAGCGGCGACGACAACAGGAACACGCAGCGACGAGCCACCAATAGGGGTAAGTTAACAACATATTTGTCTAAAGGTAATTCGTTAATAGAGCATTGCCATTATTGATGACGCACCTTCATACAACTACGAATATGCGATTTAATTAAAAAAAGCTATATATATGTGAGCTATAATGAAGTCTTCAGATTTCAGATCTTTTTTTCTTTTGGTGTTTAAGAATCGTGTAAAAAAGAGTATGTAAACTACTTTTTATTAAATGACTTTTTTTAATGGAAGAAGGTGGCAAACGAGCAAGCGGGTCACCTGATGTTAAGTGATCGCCACCTATATGCATCTGCAACAAGCGAATGAGTCGCAGATGCGTTCCCTACCTTTAATGGGCAGAGGACATAGACAGGAAAACGGATATTTGCTTCTATTCATATCCTCCCTGCCCAATCCTCTTCTCATTCCCATCCTTTCCTTAGTAGAAATGGATAGGAAGGGGAAGAGGACTATAATTAGGGCTCCGGCACCTCATACATCAGACGAAACGCAGGATACTTCTACTTCACACCTGTCTTCTATGAGGTCGCGGTATTTCACCGGAACCGACCCATTCGTGCAACAGATGTTGCGGGCTCTACCAAAACTCTAAATATATCACCACTATCTTACCATCATTTGTAAACAATTTGTAATCTATTGGAATTAACATTCTATATTTACGTATTTTAAGGTGAACTGTATAATTAATTCATTTCGCGAATTGTTTTTGTTTCAGGTGTAAGCAACAATGTGTCTGTAGCGATATCTCTCGTGTCGGAGCACGGCGCCAACAACTTCGCCACGATACGGACCACCAGCATCGTCACCAAGCAACAAAAGGAACATAACCACGTAAGTCAATTAAAAAATTATGCTAATTATAAAAATTATGTGTATGCAACCGATTTAGCAAGTTTTTGGTCCGGCCGTAGTATAATTTTTCTCTGTGGTTTTAAATAATCGCCTTCATAGGCTACTTCGAGCTCTATACTTACAACTCTTAAGTTTTCACCATCCGAAAAGATGTTTGGGTTTTGATTTGACTATCGTCGTCGTTTCAGCCGTTGGTCGCCTATTGATGTACGTAGGCCGCCACCATTAACCGGTCAATTGGTTGGTCCCCTTCAGCCCAGTAGTTCTAGTAAACTCCCGAAATTTTGACCCAGGATATTTGACTACACAAAGGATATTTTCAAATTACTTGTTAAAAAATCTTAGCAAGTAGGTCCTCTGATGCTAAGTGTCTCCGCTATCCATCAACAATCATTTTATTGTATTATGATGTGTACAGGAGACACACGAGCAGATGTCCGGGTACAAGCGAATGCGCCGCGAGCACCAGGCGGCGCTGGTGAAGCTGGAAGAGCGCTGCAAGGCCGACGTGGAGGCGCACAAGGCGCAGCTGGACCGCGAGTACGACGCGCTGTTGCAGCAGCTGTCGCGCGACCTCGAGCGCCTGCAGGTACACGTACACCCGCCTCACATTTACTCTCACTTCAGACCATAGCAAAAGAAATGAGGGCCCGGTAAGGCAAAGAAGGATGAGGACGAGATTTATAAAATATAAGATCTCTGGACACTTCACCAGACGAAATGCAGAATTATAAATGACTGTATGCCACTCCTGTATTTTACAAGATTGTGGTCTGGTGTCATCCCTGGAAATGTCAGCAGATGTACCACTGTTAATATAAATTTCTTATAATGACGCGAATACTGAAGTTTGAAATAAAACTAATTTTATTTTTAACATTTAAGCTCGCGACGTTTCGAGCACTTTACAAAATAAACGCGATGAAATCCGTAAAATCAGTTTGATTTCACACTGTTAATATATATTAAAGTATTAGCTATCTTTGGTAGTTTAAATCTCCAATATAATGATATTCAGATCACAAACAAAATTCCTTTTACTTCATCTTGTAAAAACTCTATAATTAAATGTTGATTGTACATTTATAGACAAAGCATGCGCAAGAGTTGGAACGCAAGCAGAAATCGAACACGGCCGCCGAGAAGAAGCTGATCAAGGACATTACATCGCGGCAGGAGCAGGAGCGCAAGTCGTTCGATGCGCAGCGCAAACGTGAATACAAGGCCAACAAGGAGCGCTGGAAAAAGGAGCTCAGCATGGACGACGCCACGCCCAAGCGACAGAGGGACGCCACGCTGCAGTATGTACTATAATGACCGATGATATAATATTTTACAGATTAAAAGAGTCGCCCATGTGTGTTGAGGCCAAAGATTACAGATTTCCGTTTACTAGTTGGCTCTGGCACTGGCTCACCTCTCTCACTAAATCAACGCATAAATTGTTCGTCCTAACGTCGACCTTTTTATACCATACTAGCGGCCCGCCCCGGCTTCGCACGGGTGATTAACTAAAAATTCATAAATTATACCGCCTATGTTCATGAGGCATAATGTATGTATGACTATATTCTACTGGTGAAAGAATTTTTCAAATCGTTCCAGTAATTTCAGAGCCTATTCATTTCATACAAACGATCAAATCTTTCCTCTTTATAATATTAGTACAGATGTCAAGGATATGTTGGTCAGCTATTCGCTTTTTTTTATAAGACAAAGGGCAAACGAGCATTAAGTCACCTTACATTAAGTAATACTGCAAGAACATCGGCAACATCAAAGGAGCTACAAATGGCCCAGGCGAACACTGTTTTGCCCATGGACTAAAAATTTATGAATATTCATCCCATGCATTAAAATGAATTCATTGACCCTGAATTAAGTATGTCTCTAAGATCTCTAGAACTATCAACATCTATGTATATCTAATAGAGTATATTTCGTTGTTGTAACAGATCGCAGAAGGATAACCTGAAGCAGGCGGAGGAGGCGGAGCAGGCGCGGCTCGTGCGGTCGCAGCGCGAGTACCTCGAGCTGGAGCTGCGCCGCTTCCGCCGCCGCCGCATGCTCGCCACGCACCACAAGGAACAGGAACTGCTTAGAGAGGTATGCGAAAAAGCACTACAAGTTAGAGTCGTTAGAGCCCGCAACAACATCTGTTGCTCGAATGGGCCGGCTCGACCGGTGAAATACCACGACCTCACAGAAGACAGGCGTGAAGTAG